>JAAEAF010006923.1:91027-138168 GCA_011037195.1 Triatoma infestans
ATGATTTCGTGTTAACCGATTTTTCATGCTAAGCGTGTTCGTGTTAAAGGTTTTTCAATGTAGTCCATTTGTTAAATTTTCATTAAACTCGCCATGCTTTACTCGGACGTTCTGGGTATTTCTGGGCTTAGAATTCATCATAAATATGTTTAAAATGAACTTGTTTAGCTGGATGTGACTTTTAAACGCTATAAATGGCTGTTTACATTTAAGCTTCACTCTCAAGCTCTCCCAGAAACCCAAAAATCAATTTTTCCGGAATTGACGGGGTCTTTACAGAAAAATTCCAAAAATTTCAAAAACCTATTCTGTAGTCCGCACTTCTGGTCAACCGATTTTCTTCAAATTTTAAATTCTAGCAAAGCTTTTAAATATGCCTTAATACTTTTAGTGGTAGAACCATATCAAATACAGACGTGGGGGGCTTTAAAAGAAAGCTTAATTTACAGAACCTCAGGTCCGCAAGGGGTATCTATTGCGAGTAGTTACTTGGGGAGTAGCGACTCCACGAGTTACCACAGCTCAGTACTCCATGCACATCGTCAAAACAGTACACAATACACTTAAACTACATACGCTTTTCTCTTTATAGACAGGGCAAACACAGTACACTAGTTAATTGTCAGCCCCTAGTTAATTGGCGTAAGCCAAGGGAGAAGGAAGGGATTAGCTCAGTGGTAGTGCGCTGGACTAGCAAAGCGGAGGACCCAGGTTCGAATTCGGCATGCTGACCCTGGATTTTTTCTTTCTAGGAGCCTCTACTCGTCTTTGAAAGAAGGATTTTATGAAAGATATTTGGTCCAGTCAAGGAAAATGAACAGTGGAGGATACGTCACAACGGGGAATTGGCAAGGTTGTATTCGGAAGTGGGCAGGCCACGTTAGAATGGAAGAAACAGCCATCCCCAGAAGAGGGCTGTTCGCTGAGCCGGGAGGGAAAAGAAAGGTTGGCAGGCCGAAAATAAGATGGCTGGATCAGGTCGCGAATGATGCAAGGCAGTTGAATGTCCGGAATTGGTGGATCGCGGCTAAAGATAGAGAATCATGACGTAGGTTTCTTGAGCAGGCCAGGACCCAGAAATGGATTGTAGCGCCAAGAAGTGAGTGTGCGAGTGTGAGTAGCCTCTACAACTCACTGTCCGGTGATAGACAATGTTATCTGTAGCTAGAGATCAATGCACTGCTTGGAGGCCGGAAGTGCACTGAGAAGGGCACAATAGATCTTTCAGGTCGCAGTGTAATAATCCCCTACAACAATCTACATCCTGCAGGATCTCAGAGCCCTCAAAAGTGTTTCATAGAAAGGGATGTTTTAAATAAAATTGATAACCACACTGAAGTTTGTAATTTAGTCCGGGAAGTTTTTGAAAAATTCGGTCTATATTCGAAAAAAATTGTGAAAAAATGAAAAAAACCATTCAGTAAATTCGCACTTTCGGTTGGTGAATTTTTTTTTTGTTTAAATCTTGCTTCGTGTCAAATGCGATGGTGGTATCTAAATGGAATATCAAATTTGAGGTTCCTGCGATCATTCATTTTTAGATAATATGGCTCACACTACACTTCATACCGCCTCTAGTTAGGCCACCACTTCTTCTAAATTTGTCCTGATTTTCACAACACAAACAAACGATGTTGATTGAAAAACATAAGGTGGCTATTAAAGAGAATAAATACTATTACAATTATAAATAAAACATTAATAATTATAAACATGGTTTCCAAGTTTTATACGATTTAAAGAAAAAAGAATTTTTTATGTGCACTACGTTTCGGGTACTATTCGGTTGCCATTCTTCAGGAGCACTTTAGAGTAGAAGAGAGAGATATGCTGTGTTTCATTTCATTTCAATATCAACGTTCTCAACATACAAATCCCTCTTCCACATACATTAAGAGCTCCTGAAGAAGGGCAAGTGTCAGCCATATTGGATCCATTATACTTCATAATTACTGAAAATATTGTACAGATAATTAGTCACAAACCATGTACTAATAATGTATTACAGTTAAAATATGTAACTCTTTAAAAACAATTATTCTTAACCCATTCAAGCAGAAATGTTTCTTAATTACAAACACTTTGCTAGTTCTGCTAAATATTAATGGAGAATGGTGGAAGATAATAAAAAAAAATACTGTAAAAACCCATATGGAATACGGAAGAAGATATAATTGGCTGTTTGTATTTAGAACAAAAGATGTATATTTTCTATTGGCAACAACATATAGACAGTCTGGGGTATGCCTTTCGAAGTTGTAAAGTATAATTTCCTGATAATAAAGTTCATTACTGTGAAAGGATGAATTATGGAAAAATGATATAATCAGAAGAAATGAACGCCTGTTAACAAATCTATACTCTTGTTTTATGACACTGTTATCTTATATTTTATTTAACTTTAATTAATTTATTATTATTATTGTTAATAATTATTTCTACTTTCTTATCTACAATTTCGCTAATATTTAATTTCCTAATAAAACGATTGCAACAAAATGCTCACTGACAAAACGATTTCACTCATTGGATTTATCTATTCTTTCTTATGATAATATTTTATTAACAATTTATTTTTGCTAGTGTTATCAATAATGAAGAAATTTATGGTACAATAAAATTACATTAATTAAAAAACAGAAATATCTATGTGATTTTTTGTGTGAAACACTCTCATGACTTTCACTTAATATAGTTTCCAAATTCAATTGAAAATTTTTCTATAAATTCACTTAGGTGTGTGTGAGAGTTTCTGTAAGAAATAGCACTTGGGAGGAAAAGCTCAGAGAGCGCATACAGTAATCCTAGAACCTTGCAAAAATCGAATTTTTCTCGGTAAAATGTTTCAAATAGAATTGAAAATATTAATGAAAATCTCGGAAAAACTAATATTTTATGTGTACCATTGATTAACTAATTTTCTTTTTGAAATTATCTCACAACCGCTAGAAAAGCTGTAATTTTTTGGGAGGGAAGATTTCATTATTTTCATTCCCTGAGGCTCAAAACCTCTCTTACACTCTTATCGTATCATAATCAAATTTTAATTGTTTGTTTTAATAGGGAGTAAAGTAACACTATTCACTCTCAAACCCACACTACAAGGCAAGAAATAAATACGCGTCAAATCAACTTTTTTTTTCTATTTTTTTGTTTTTAAGGCGGGTCAACATCTATGGTCGTTGGCGCCCGGAGTCTTCTCAGTGCACTGCCAGCTTTCGTACAGTGTTCTCTCATTACAGACAACATGTCCAACAACGGACAGTGAGCTGTACAGGCTCCTAGGAAGAAAAAAATCTAAGGGTAGCACACCTGGACTCGAACCGGGTCCTCCGCGTGGGAGTCCAGTACACTAATCACTTAACTATTCTCTTCCCTTTTTTTCTAATAGTTAAAACAATTAAATAATTTTTTTTTTTTTTTTAAATATTACAAATAAAGCTGATAGGTTCATATATCTGTGTAGTTAGCATTCTCACATTAAAGGACATTGTGGTTGGTTCCGCAGAGCTGGAAAGCATTAGAGATATTTTCCAAGATCATCTGCTTCTTTTTGTGGTGGTCATCGACCGGTTTCGTGATGGTGTTGGGCGAACGCCGGCGAAACCGGTCGATGACCACAAAAAGTAGCAGGTTATCACAGAAAATATCTCTGATTTAAAGGAATTCATTATATAGTCGTATAACTTTGTGGTAAGTCGGTTTTCCTCAGAATCCTCGAAAAAAATCAATTTTTTTGGAGAATTTTTCCGATGTTTTTGTAACATATCGAGAAATAATAAAATTATTTGTTATTGTTTCAGAGATATTTTCCGTGATAACCTGCTTCTTCTTGTGGTGGTCATCGACCGATTTCGGGCGTTCGCCCATCATCAGGATGTTTTTTGTCAAAGCAGTGTGATAACAAAGACTTGCACAGAGCAAATTCAGTTGATATACTATTTGCTCTGTGCAAGTCTATGTTACCACACTGTTTGACAAAAAACTTCCTGATGATGGACGAACGCCCGAAACCGTCGATGACTACCAAAAGAAGCAGGCTAACACGGAAAATATCTCTGATGCTTTCCAGCTCTGCGGAACCAATCACAACAACTTGATATTGTTGTGTCATATATTTTCAATAAAATAATGGATGATTATCATAAAAGAACAAATTAACTACTAATTTGCAAAACTAAATAATTGAAAAAATATGAAATGTGATACTTTGTTATTACATAAATACATACAAATGCATTAATTTATTATTGTTATTTCACAAGTATAACCTTGAAGATAAATATGTATTTCTTTTTTTCTTCTTTTGTTTTTAATAAAAAACTAATGCGGAAGAAAAACTTATCGATTAGTTATTTAAATGACATTCCATTTCATTATTCTGTCTTATTCTGTATCCATTAATTATAAATCAAATATTAATTATTTGTTTAAAAAAAAAATTATTTTACTTTAGTTTTGTGGGAAATTGCTAGATTAGAAATTAAAGTGGGAATAGAAATTGATCTTTTTATTTAGTATCGATATTATTACAGTATCATTTATGTAAGTTACTCAATATTTAAGTTTTTGTATCAATGACAAATTAGGAAAAAATACAATTGCATAATAATGTCATCTAATAAATAAGATGAAATACATTTATTTGGCAGATGTTACATTTAAATAATGTCATCCAAACTAAAAAAAAAAAAAAAATTAAAAAAAATTTATCATTATAAAGGTCACTAGCCGAGATTTCTTTTAAATATGATCTGATCTTTTGTAAGGTTATTAACAGTTTAAAAAAACTGAAATATCCCGTTCTTTTTTTTACAGCATTTAAGGAGTTGCAATATTTAAATATCATTCACCATATACTATGCCTTTATTTAAGCAATAAAAATATATATACATATATTTAATATTCGTACTAAATTTGAAAAACAACTTTCACTCCCATTTATTACTTTCCTTTGGTTCATAATTAACAATTATCTAGAAAAACTATTGAATGCGATCATTGTCATGCAAAACTGCTCTGCGAATTGAACTACATCTATTGTTTGGTCTGAACCGATATTTCCGCCAATATTGCAATATGCTTTTTTCAGGGTAGTTGTTAGCTTGATTAGTAGACCAACACTAGCAAAAATCTACTTAAATAGTTGTAAAACAAAACAGTAGTAGGGCGAGAACTTTAAAGATTCTTTTCAAATGCTATGCAATTTAGTTAATCATAATTACTTATATTTTTATAATATGTAATTGCAAATAAATTAATTATTGAAGATAAATAAATAAAAAAATAAAAGGTATTCTGTTGTAATCTTTATTTTTTTTTTTAAGATTTTTTTGGAAACCGTGCCACGTAGCCTATATTCGACTTTCTCTCGATTCTCATGCTTGGGGGTTGGTTACGCCAGCTATTCATAAAATCTATAAAATAAATGTTTTGACATGGTAGCCCTTTAGTCCATGTTTTAAACCAGTTTTACACAATTTTAATCACCATTAAATATCACCATGGTAACAGTTCTATGCTGAATATTGTAGGAAATAAATAATCAGCTGGCAAACTTAGGCACCCTACATTTCGAGCGGTTTCTCAAAAACTCAAAAATCAGCTGTTACTCTGATATTTTTTTTTCCTTAATGTCATACGATAATTTCAGCATATACATTCAATATAATTTTTCATATTAATAAAAGGAAGTAAATCAAAAAATTCACATGTACAGCTGTAACAGCAATGCAAGGCTGATTTTTTTATTTGAAACTTGAAAATACTCGTATCAGACATAATTTGAAAACCCTAATGATCAAAAAAGTGAAAGATATTCCACTAAAACTTGCTATTAAGAAGATTATACAATGAAAACCGTTTTAATATGAAAGAAAAATCAGGGAGGGAAAAACCAATAAGAAAAATAGAGATAATAATTAGGGCAGAACTCTTATAATAAAGTTTATATAAATATATTATAATAATAATAATAATGATAATATTGTATGTAGGAATGTAAGGCAACATTGAATGGTGGTATGTAGAATGTAAGTACCGTTAGTTTTATAGCAAACTAATGAACATGGCCAATCTATGTGAATTGTCTGCTGTCGCAAATAGAATATGCAATTTTTTTTTTAATTTTTTTAATTAATGCTATTGTGTCTATATATTTTTTAGACATTTATAATATTTCTTTAATTTGTGCCATAATTATCGTAATTATATTAACTATATTGATATCATTATTATTATGTTTATTGTATCTTATTTTCATTTAACAATAATTATAAAAATAAAATTAATTAAAAAGTGAACGATGTTGGAATTCTTGTCTTGAAAGTCTAAGTGTACTCATTCTTAAAATGCTAGTTTAGTTTAGTTTAAACAATGTCCTAGTAAACTTATTATTAGTTTAATTTGTGACTTTAATAAAAGCTATCATTGTTTAAAACTGGAATTATTATAATAATAATAATATTCTTTATTTTACGTCCAATATATATTTACATATTTACACAATAAATTAGAGTGCCAGAAATGGATCTATAACTCTAACTGAGATTCAAAATAAAAGTGTAAGCAGGGCTATTCCAATATTAGGAAAAGGACGAACAAAAAACCTAATACAAAAATAAGATTAAAAGAGAATTTTAGATAAAAACTTAGCTACTTAAGATATACTTAATTCTTTTATGTTTGTAATGAATATTTACATTATACACACCCATATTTTGAGTTAAAAAATTGTTATCAATATTAGAATTATTTCTGAGTTTAAGAAAAATCTTTCTGTCGCTTGTTTTATGACATCCTTAATGAATGGTAAACCAGTCTGTTCGTGGAGCGAACTAATCGGTGTTTACCTAGGAGAATCTGTAGCGAATCTCAGAAACTTATTTTGGATTCTCCGAAGTTTTAGCATATTGGTTGGACATGTAAGGTTCCACGCTGCAGCGGCGTATGTTAAGACAGGTCTCACCACTACTATGTATAATAAGATTTTATTATTTTTACTCAGCATGGAATGTCTATTTAAAAGTGGGAAAAGTGAGACTATTAATCCTTTAAATTTGTTACAAATGGTATTCACATTCTGAATAAAACTGCAATTAAAAATACAATTTAATAGACAAAATTAATGAGTGTTGTGAATCATATAACTTTCTCTTTTCCTGTTTGAATCGCCTTAAAAAAAAAAAAACAAACTAACCAAGATAATTTTTATTTTTAATAAAAAATCAAAATTTATTGTTTTCAAAAAAAAATACATAACGAAAATTAAAATGTCAACCAACACCTGTGCAAACATAAATGAAATCATAAATTATATCAGAAGGAACTGATTCACACGACAACATTGATGTCATTGGCCACCGTTAATGACCGTTGAACATTGGTTTGATAACCAGCATACAGACTAATTAATACTTAACTTCTAAATCTAATATTTCAGGAAATTATAATAATTTATATTTGAAAAAATTAATAAACAAGTAAAAATTTTTTACATTCTATTGATGTTGGAAGTCAAATATTTGAAATTTAGTATTTATGAAAAACATATGTCATTTGAAACTTCGTGCATGCGAAATTGCGTGATTATAAGTTCGTGTTGGTGATCCATTGTGTTATCCATAATTTCTCAATAATTAAAATAAATCTTGAAAATAACCCTAATTCTATACCCAATTGGGGCGAATGTTGGTGTAGTGGTTATGAGCATGGACTTGTAAGTGGGAGAACCCAGTTAGAGTCTCGCGTATAACTGCTAGTAGGTGCTTCCACCACCGTCCACGAAACCTAATTTGGTAGTTGAACGTTAAGCCCGCCTGAAAAAATAGGCATTACTTTACTTTACTCCCAATTCTACCTAAACTGGGTGGACTGAGTAAATTTAGGTTAATTTGTTACGAACTTAATGGCTAAGGGCTGTGATAACATTCTGAATTCTCTAGTAGCAGATTGGGGGACATTATCCGTATGAATTTCACCAGAATTGCCTCTTAAAAACTGTGTTTTTCAATAACTTGGACATTACCAAGACTAAATAGTATCCCTTTTAGTACGAGGAGATAGCAAGCCTGGCATAGACCAAGAAAGTGCATAGAATTTAGTCTGATGCTAGAGGTATTTGAGATTATCAGAGACATTTTCCGTGGTAGCCTGCTTCATTTTGTGGTCATTGACCGGTTTCGGGCGTTCGCCCGTCTTCAGGATGCGTTTTTAGACAGTGTGACAACACAGACTTGCACAGAGCAAACTTAGTTTCATAAACTAGTTGTCACCTGTCTAAAAACGCATTCTGAAGATGGGCGAACGCCCGAAACGGTCGATGACCACAAAATAAAGCAGGCTATCACGGAAAATGTCTCTGAGCTTTCCAGCTCTGCGGAACCAACCACCACAACAAATATTTGAGATAAATAAGATTCTGGCCAAAAAAAACTCGTGTCATGTACATTGCTTTCGATGATCTAAATAATTCCTGGTCAGTATTTGAACAGTATTTCTCGCTAATCATTTGCACTTCTCAATACCAAGGTGGTCCATGTGAATCTGGGAGGGGCAATGATCGAATTTTCTTTCATAAAGAAGCTTTATGATAGAGATGTTTGTAGAACTTTGTTATTACTCTTTGATCATATTTCTGACCTTTCTTTTCCATCCAAGGCTCCAACATTTTATTACAAGCTGAATTATTTCATCTGCATCAGATAATTAATCATGGCTTTTTCATTCTTTTGAAAATACCTTCATAATTCTTGATACAAGTCAATGTTTTCTTCGTTTTGAAAGGAGTTTATTCCATTCACCTGCGTGTTCTCCATTCACAGATGGGGTGATTGATGTTCAAAGAATGAGTAAACTGTCGCTTTGATGGTTATCCGAAAGAAAACCTCACATACCTAACTTCTACTTCGATTCGAATTTATTCATGAACAGCAACAATGACTTATCGAATTTATTTTATCAAGTTATCTGTTTCAACACTGCTTAACGCATGTGAGGGAATCAAACGCCCGAGAGCGTTAACACAAAGACGATGTACCCACTAAGCCACTTAGAGCTCTTATTTTAGAATATTTAATAAAAATTAACCATCTGGAAAATTATGACATAATATTTTATGACTGTCTACTTTAATTATTAACGGTTATTATGTGATAAAGATTATTTATTATTTAACTAACTACTTGAAGATTTTTATTTAAGCTAATAAAAGTTCATTGTCTGTTGTCAGATAATAAAAAAAGATTTTAAAAATATATAAATATAAAAGCGGTTCATTATATTTATGAGGTTTTTTTTCTTCGTTATATCAGAAGATATAATAATAATAGGAACGACATAATAGACACAATAGTTCGACACGATTTGTTCATAGTTTTACAAGTCTTGTTGAAATCTATTCTATCTGATATGAACGACTCTTTAACAAATTACTTAATCACTTTACATTGTAACATTTTTTTTTTTTTTTTTTCTATTACTACATTTGAAATAAATAAAAGTTTGATTAATTTAAATAAAGTTAAATAAAATAAAACTTGCTCAGTAATTTTCATAAATATAAAGAGAAAATAAATATTTAAATGTAATGTAGGCAGACATACATACTGTTGCTAAATTTGTATTGAGTCTGATAAAGGAAAACAATTATGCAATATATAGTTGTTTTCTTTAGTTTAACATATCTTTTACAACTTCAAGAGGAGCTTTCGTGATAGATTCATTCAATTGTTTGATCATTTTTACTGCCTTAAGTGATAAGTGTCTTTTGTAATAAATAGGCGCGTCTCCATGCTAATAAATTACAAAGCTACTTATTGTAAATTTAGAATAAAAACTATCTACAACTTACTATATCTGTAAGCGTTCTGGATAAATACAATTTATTCTTCTCGGGTAATTTCTTCTATATAAAAACGCCAAATTCGTGAAGAGAGAATTAGAGAGATCAGTTTAGGAGATAAAGAAATAAACTAGTAGATGCACTGAACTCTGTATTAATGAAGAATTAAATATATAATAACTGAAAGGACTTAAACTATTGAATGATATTAGAGAATGAAGGTAACGAGAGAATAATTAAGATTGTAACAGTCTGGCTGAGTATTAGAAAGTACGTAGAATGATGTTGATTTGACTGATGTCCATAACTGTTGTAAAACTGCACTTTTTTTTAGGGTTAGCTCGCTTCAATTTATGTGGAATTTTCCCTCCCTAGTTTTGGCCTAAGTACGAGAGTAACTAATGATTCCCAATCTCTTTGACTCTGATCCTTGGTTCTTCGAATCTCCAAGAATCTTAATGATTCTAATTATTCGGATCCCAATACAATATTACATATAAAAATATTATACAAAAACCCAATTCCTTCCTCACAAAATATTGATAAAAATCTTTAGAAAACTAGATTACCAATAGAGAAAGTTTTTAACCAATTTTGCTAATTATAATTTTATTTCCATAAAGAAACTGATTTAATTGCCCATTTAGCATATATTTTTTTGGGAGGGAACGTCCTCCAAAACTAGAAGCATATTTTTTTTTTTTTTTTAATATAGAAAAGTATGTTTTATTTTTTTCTTGAGGACGAAAATGTGTAACCTACATATTGGTAAAGTTTGGACAATCGTTTCCTTGTTCTTATGAAATATCAGATTGACGAATGTTCATAATATATTAATTAAAAATAAAATATAGAAGCTCAGTGGTTGTCTGATATAATAAGGAAGATGGCATTTTTCCAGATTCAAAAATAGCAAGGAGCAATATATTTAAACTCAGAGACTCCAGTTTTCGGAGTTGGAATAATGAGGTCCTTTTTTCGCCTGTTCTTTTCAATCCATTCTTCTTCCGAAGTCGCAACCAGAAGAATTATTGCCCAGAAATGAATGTATATGCTAATAATACTGAATACTGTATCTAAAATTGAAGTTTTGCTTGTCGAATAATCTCGTGCCTGGTGCACGACCTTAAGAACGACCTCAATGGCTGCAAAATAAGCAAGTCAATAAAATTTTATGTAGGCGTCTCTTTAACAAGTTGGCTTGTAAGTATAGGCAGTAGTAACTGACATGTTCTTGCACATGCATAATTTATCATGTAATTGTGTATTTCGTCTCAACTTGCAAACTCTTTCTCGACATCTATTGGTCCGTACAAACAAAGTCATCCGTGTTGCTTCAATACCGTAAGCCTTCCGTGGTACCGTAGAGCCTTCAATACCGTAAAAATTATTTTAGAAAAGTTCTCTTTGTATGTTTGTGTTTGAATGAAGTTCTTGTATGTTTGTGTATCTGTGTTTTTGTGTATGTATATGTGCATTTCTGTGTAAACAAAAGTTGTCAAAAAAGTAAAATTGCAGATAGCTCAAACTTGATACACCAAAGTTTCGAACAAAATCCATCCCAATAAAAAGCGACTTTACTGATTTTCTTTTTTTTTTTTCAGTTTTTGCTATTTTCTCCAAAACATTTCGACGATTTTCTTAAAATTTCCATACTAATTACACTTTATAAACCTATCAGTTTTATTTGAACAAAGATAGTTATACTATCTAGAATGAGGCAGAATATAGAACGGAAAATGAAGGTAGAGGACGAGGTCGTCTGGACCAAACTTGCGGCTAGGTACTTGGGGGTTGATAGGAGATTAAGTTACAAAGAGCATATTGGGGGGGGGGAGACACTGAGAGGGTAGGTAGGCTGATGGTAAATGTTGGAGGTACTAAAGCGAGCAGGCGTATAGTGTTAATGTCTGCAATGCAGACTGCGTTACTATATACAGAGCTGAGTTGTGATGCGACGCTCTAAGGAAGAAGAGTACTGAGAGAAAAATAGCGCAGATATAGCGTAGGGGAGTGTTAAGGATTGCGGCTACATATAGGGCCGCCTCGGGCCCAGCAGCCTTGGTCATTGCGGAGATCACGCCCATCCGGCTACTGGAAAGAAAATATGTCGATGAAAAAAACAAGGAAACTGGGCCGATAGAAGCTTGGGGTAAGATACGAAGACTACGGGATTTTACAAGGTGTGTGGGAACGGGAGGTACGTGGTTGGTGAACCGCGAAACCATGTGTGTTCTGCAGGCATGGAAAGGCTGGCTTTTATCTAATTCAGGCACTGCGTGTGCACTGCTGTATCCCCTGGAGTATCTCCATAGTGTGGGTGTTGCAGCGAAGCCAGGTTGCTTAAACTGTACCGTCACGACCGTCGACGCGACGCATACAATCTTCGTCTGTGGGAGATGGAATAGGGAAAGGGGGAAACTTGAGCTAAGTCAGTACTACTGAGGGAAATTTTATAGGAAAAATGCATTATATTGAGAATGGCTTTACAGGGGGAAAAAATGGATATAAGCAGGCGGATCAGGAAAGGCAGAAGAAACTGGGAATTGGGCGTTCATGATGGATAGGAGTGCGCTCTGGAAGGACTTGACGTAAAGTAACGTATTAAACGGATCCAGGTCAGGTTCTTCGAGGACCATAGGGTTGTTTTTGGTGGGTGATAAAATAAAAAATAAAAAAATAAATTTTAATTTGAAACAGGAAAATTGTTGTTTAGGTGCTTTGGGGAAGGGGATGGTTACCTCAGGCTTCCCCTTAGAGTTAAATATGTTACACTAAGCATTACCTATTATATACTAAGCACAATTTGTTACTTTTAAAGCATTTTTCGTACAAAAATTATTCTATACGGATTAGTAGCTGTGAAATTAGGCTTTACTAAGTGAAAATTCTTGTAATTGTTTCACGCCAGATTCCTTGACGTAACAACTTATTAGAATTATCAACAAATTTTACAATAATTAGTAAAAACACTTTATAGAATAAAAATTAGGGTAAACCAGTTACGTACTATTTTACCATTGACGAAAAAATATAAAGAGAAATTTTTTATTAATTGGGAAATTAGGCGGATAAAGTTTCTTGACACTAGAGAGAGCCAATATTGTTTGCCAACTGGCACATCACACTTTACATAACCTCCATAGCAGTTTTAGTTTTTGTTAACACTTCAGCTGGTAACAGGCAATGTGTAGAGTGTCATGACATCATTATAGGTTACATGATTGACTTATATACTTACGTAAGAAATTTTTTTTTTTAAATACAATAATTTATCAATATATATGAACTACTAGTTTTTACTTGTCAAATACTAGTTTTTCTTAATAAAGTAAAAAGTATTTTTTTTTTAATCAAAAATACTCAATCTGATATCAAACACTCACACGACATTCTCTTACTGCAAAATACAAGTTGTAAATGAGAAATTTTCTAACAACTTCTAGATATTTAATTGTCTTCATCTTATATCAATCGGAAACTTAATAAAACCACTTTTTTTTTTTGAGAAAATCTTAACCTTAACTCTCCCCAAAAGCCTACTTCAATGAATTTTCCTGAAAAAAAATTTAAAGTTACAAATAAAAGTTATAGCTCTTAACATGTTTAGTTAATATACCAAGTTTACAGCACATTGAAGCCATTTTTGGGAAAAATTAACAAAGAATTGAAAAATCAATTCATTTGAATGATCCAGTACTTCCAGTTGAATAAATTTGACATACAGGGTGTCCCATGGTATATGGATAACGACTTTTTCTCGGAAACTAAGATAGCTAGAAAAAAAACTAAAAAATACATGTCCCCGTAAATTTTTGTTAGAAATCCAAATTTAATTTGCAGATTTGTTTTGGTGCTTCGAGAAGCGAGATACAGGCACCAACTTCATTTTTTCAAATGAGGAGGTATAGTTTTTATTTAAGAAATAGATTCCTCTATTTTTTGTAAGAAAAATTTACTTGAACGGTTTTTTTTTCTTTGAGCGATATTTTACAAGATATGAATGAAAACATGATTCTTATAAGAAATTTCAAAATGATAGTAGAGGGAAAATGGCGGTCAGGCAACCCTTTTTGAGGAGGAGCATTTTGTTGCCTCCTCCGGCCATTTTTTGCTCTCCCGCCTTTTTGCTCCTCTCTCGTTGCTCCTCCCTACCTTTTGCGCTCCTCCCGATATTTTTTGTCCTCTCTCGCTGGCCAATCATCGAACTGGACGAGCACTAGATAACGCCCACTTACACCCAACACTGGACAAATCATCAAATGGACGAGCTTTTAGTGGTCGGGAGGAGCAAAAAAGGATCCTCCTCAAAAAGGTGTGCCAGAACCGCCATTTCCCCTTCTACTGATATTATAACGGTGTTTTGACTGAATAAGAAGAAAAGTACTATTTTATTATAAATTTTACTCCTCATTAATTACAGATCTTGTTTGAACTGGCCTCCACCATTAGAGATGTATTTCTTTGGTCGTAAGGTACGATTGGCAGGAAAAAGCATGTGTATGCATCTCTAATGGTGGAGGCCAGTTCGAGCAAGATCTGTAATTAATGAGGAGTAAAATTTATAATAAAATAGTACTTTTCTTCTTATTCAATCAAAAAAACCGTTATAATATCATTTTGAAATTTCTTATAGGAATCATGTTTTCATTCATAACTTGTAAAATATCACTTACAGAAAAAAAACCGTTCAAGTAAATTTTTCTTACAAAAAATAGAGGAATCTATTTCTTAAATAATAAAAATCACACCTCCCCATTTGAAAAAATGAAGTTGGTGCCTATATCTCGCTTCTCGAAGCACCAAAACAAATTTGCAAGTTAAATTTGGATTTCTAACAAAAACTACGGGGACATGTATTTTTTAGTTTTTTTCTAGCTATCTTAGTTTCCGAGGAAAAGTCGTTATCCATATACCTGGGGACACCCTGTATATCGGATCAAATTGTGACATCTCAAATGAGTAATAAAAAGTTTGAACTTTCTGTGTGATGTTTCATTTTTGAACTATGCTGTTCAATAAAACACATATACACACACATTATCCAAAAACCACTTTATCTGTCTCAGTGAATCTCAAAAACGTATATATTTCCGGTGAAAACATGATATTGAAAATTTACAATACTTCCGGGAAACTAAAAAAAAAAAAACTTCTGTTTAAAACAAATTATTTTCGCTAAGTAATAATACCTACAACTAAGTGATATACCTACAAAAATCAAGTTTGCTTAAAATAATAGATGCTTAAAAAGAACAAAACACGATGTACAAACATCCGAAATGATTATTTTATTTTGTAAAAAAAAAAAAATGTTTGTTACTAAATAATGGTAAACAATTTGGAAACTCACAATTGTAAATTACAAATAAAGGAAATATGATAATAATTCGTTTTCCACACTCTCAACCAGATAATAATATATTTTGAATTTTTTTTTTTTTTAAACATAAAAGTACTAATTAAACACTGTCATTGTAACAATTAAAATATTAATTAATATTCGTACATAATTAAATTAATAAGTCATATTTAATTGAATACAATGGAACCTTCATTGTCAAAGAGATTTGTCAATAATTTGTAAAATAATCTGGTGTAAAAGATTCAGTCTACTTCCTCTTACTGGTTTTATGACACCAATTATATATTATAAAAAATAAATTTTACTCATGTATCTTAACATAAACATAGTGGTGGTAAAGCGACAAGTGGCCGGTTGTAGAAGTAATGACCACAGGTCCAAAAGGCAGTGCCAATAACATTGAACAAACGTAAATAATTTTTGAAATTTGACGCTATTAAACTCATACAAATCCATAAAAATGAATTTTTTCGTAAATATATTTCAATTAAATGTTATAGATTTATATCTGTGCACTTAGTATTCCAAGTTTAAGGGATATTCTATGTCGAGGGAAATTTAAAAAAAAAAAACAACTCGAAAATCTATTCTGTAAATTCGTACATTTGGTTAATCGATTTTCATTAAATCGGAATTCTAGCAATCCCTCTTATGTATATTACTTAATTATATAAGAGGTAGAACCATATGTAATGTATTGGTGTGATGATGTGTATTTGTAGTAAGTAGCACGAGCGGTGTTGTAGAAAAAGGGCTTGTAAGTATGCAAGTTTAAAAGAGAATGAAGTATTAGCAATAATAAAGAAATCACACTGTTTTTAAAATAAATATATTCTCTAAGAGAAATTAATTTACTTTAGATTATCACAACAATATGCTTATAAATTAATTGGAATAAACTGTAATGTTATATATAACTCAACTCAGAAGCGTCCTCCTTGAATTCTAGAACAAGTCTGTCTTTAAAAGAATCTCTTCTCTTTGTTCCTTCAATTCCTCCCGTATGAGGAGAAGGGGTAGTACAATGCCAGTAACTGGACTTCTTCTACCTGGCTTGCCCTTTTGCAAGGGTATGTCACATATTTTGATAATTTTGATTTATTTATAAATTAATATATTTTAATGTTTTGCATCCATCACATTATCCCCCTCCTGGAGAAATTTTTCCATACATGGTCCTAAAGTAGTTAAACGTACTTTAACGTTAGTTTTCGCCCAGAACACCCCGCTCACCAATCAATGTTGCCAATAAACTGATTTTTTTTTTTGTTTTTGAAGGGGGAGCAATGCACTGCGATCTTTCGATCTATTGTATTGTGCTCCTTGCATACCGCAGGCTTGCCCACAGCACCCGAGTAGATGTCCCAAATGAACATCCGTTCTACACAACCTCCATCAGGATAAGATCCCTAAGGAATCCTAGTAACCTGACGGGCTCTAGGAAGAGTATATCCCCCTCCTCTACCTGCTAACTCCCCAGGTTCTTAAATCTTCTCTGAGTGGCAGCCTCGCAGTCCGTTAGGTGATGTCATGGAGTTTCCTGCAACTCCCCACAGATTCTGTATGAGCTGTCAATTTCCAAATCCAGCTTCGTCAGGGGTCCTCTGAGTCGACAAATAAACATGACCTTTATGTACGCACATAGATTGGAACCATTTTCAAGAAAGCCGCAAAAATTGAAGAGTAAAAAACATTTAGTCGCATTTCCGGTTAATGGATTTTGACCGCCGAAACCTTCGTGTTAGATGCGGTGACCAGTGCCCAATTCACATTTAGTCACATTTCCGGTTGTTAAATTTTGACCGCCGAAATCTTCGTGTTAGATGCGGTGGCCAGTCCCCAATTCACATTTAGTCACATTTCCGGTTGTTGGACTTTGACCGCCGAAACCTTCATGTTAGATGCGGTGACCAGTGCCCAATGCACATTTAGTTGCATTTCCGGTTGTTAAATTTTGACCGCCGAAATCTTCGTGTTAGATGCGGTGGCCAGTCCCCAATTCACATTTAGTCACATTTCCGGTTGTTGGATTTTGACCGCCGAAACCTCATTTTTGAATACCAAGTTTTTGAGCTTCTTGCAATTTTTTTGAGATATTTTGTTCACACAAAGACACACACACACTCACCCAGACCAATTTTTAAAAATCCAATTTATCGGTTCAGGAAAATCTCAAACGTACCTATATTTCCGGTGCAAATTCGATAAATTTTCAGAGAAAGTACAAAATTAAATAGAGAAAAAATTTAAAAGTAATATCTACAAAATGCCAAGTATGTATGTATGTATATTGTTTTTAAGAAATATGTCAATTATAGTAATAAATATCCATAAATCCAAAAAACGTCTGTATTTTCAAACAAATAATAAGTGAAAGGACGAAACTACTAAAAAAAATGGTTCGGTGATAAATGAAAGAAAATTAGGGTAACTGAATAGTATTTTAACTACAAACAGTAAAGTAAACGGACCAAATTACTTAGTAATATAACTAATTATTTCGTCTATAAAAAAAGATTGTTAAAGTGCTGTCTAATGTCTTTCAATCAAATAAAGGATTTTACTTAGTCTGTAGTAAGTTCCTTTCTCTTATTAAGTAAAGTCAAAAACTTTCATTTTACTTCTCTTTCAAACAACTTAAACCTATTTTTTTTTATTTTTTGTAAACATTACTTCCAAATTTTAATTACTTTTTTTATTACATACTTGTCGAAATTACTTATTTAATTATTAAATGAAATATCAACAAATTGCCATATTGAAATTCTGATATTTCATTTCTACGAACCAAAAACTTCAAACATATCGGCTTGTTGAATTAGTACAAATTGATTGTGGCGAATGAATTCGTTGCCCAAACAACAAGCATTTAGTGGTTAATTGATGCTATAGAGGACAATGTGCAATATTCTATTAGGCTAATGTGGACACAAACATGGACGTAGCCAAGATCTATGTCAGAGGCGGCCGAATTTGCAACTGGCTAAGAGATCAATGGTAAAATTTCACACGCATTCCTAAAGCAATAGAAATTCGTTAATATTTTTCATATTCGGAAAAACTGAAGTGTAGTTCATAGAAAGAAAAAAGAAAATCAAAATATTTATAAAGAAAATGGACATTTCTAAGTTTAAGAAAAGCAAATTTTTCTTCTTTGGCCCCCCCCTGCCAGCCATCGTCTTTGTATTACTTACAAAACAAGTTCATTGAAAAATATTTTGAAACATGAACCCCATTAATATTCTATTTTAGTAGAATATACGAATCTGCAATCAAGTGCGATATACAAAGCTACACGAACATTATTGAGGGCCACATGTAATTGATTCAAAATGTCTCAAGAACAATTATTTTGATAATCTGTTAATATCTTTGCAAATTGAGGAAATTAACATTTTAAAAAGCAACAACCCCTAGAATAGATAAGAACGAAAGTACTTAACACAAATCTTACGAAATAATGCCTCATATTTGTCTGTTACATTCAAATATCTGAATACATCAAACTTTGATGATACGCTAGGTAACTTCAATAAACATTTCAATTTCATATATAGGTACGCGAATTTCTGATAAACTAGTCATTTCTATTTATTGTTAATTATTTCTATTGTTTATTACTTCCTAGCACTGTGAGGGCAGTGCTAAGAATATACCGTAAATCTTATAGAAAGCAGAGAGATTTTGGATTGTATAGCTAGGCTAGTTCCAATCTAAGCAACACTTCTAGAGATGCAATAATCTCTCTCGACAATGGCTTTCTCCATTCCGCGCCACCTAGAGATTTCAAGAAATAATTAACAAAACCATTTAAAAAAAACCTGGTGTGCAACTCTCGTACTAAGTTATCACAATCTAATTCACAAATTTTCATTAAACTTGGAACTTTTACTAAACTTTAAACTCAGAACATTAATTGACCTATATAAGTATAGGTGGGTGGTGGGGATGATAGGTATTGTTGTTGGTTTTTTAGAGATAAATAATACATGAGTGGGCTCTATGAACTCCCCGTAAAATTTTGACGGTACTATATAAGGGATATGAGAAGGAGAGAGAATTTGGAGAGAATAAATTTAGGAATGAGATTAGAAATAAACTAGATATATGTTAGACACTGTATAATAAATAGACACACAAATTGCAACGACTTTCCAGTAAAATAGAAGTTAAGTAGCGAGGGAAATATAAAGAGACAGACTGGCTGTGATAAAAGAAGTAGGTAAGTAGATAGGTTGCTGACTGCATGTACTGATGTAGAAACTGTCGTAAAACTGTTCTGACTGTTCTGCTGTCGCTCTATCTATATATGAATCGACTTGTCCCTCCCTAGTCTGGCCTACATTGGGAGTAACTAACGTTTTCTTCATCATGTCTGCTTCTTCACTCTTTGGAACCCATTACAGTACTATAAGGCCCAACTTGAATATACTATGCAATTCTTAGCATTGCTTTTAAAATGTGAAGGAACCGTACATAATAGTGAAGTGGCAATTTATAGTGAAGCTCAAAAGCTTAACTTTACAATACCCCCCCCTTGCCAGAAATTAATTTTTCTTTAAAAAATAAATGTGATGACAAGACATTTTTTTACAATACGTTTTAATGTCGCTAAAAAATCAAGAAAAAAAATCACTATTGAAACCGTGCAGTATATTGGATATACATCTTATTAAGAATCCATCCTTAATCCTTTCTACAACTTAGATTCTTCAAGCTTTGTCCAAAAAAATGTTTGAACGAAAAAACCTACACATGTAATACTAAATATTTTGTTTTAATTTAGAGAAAAACATTGACGAAATTTCGAAAAAATCATGAATAAATGATAAAAAAAAAAACGAACAACAAGGCGGTAATGGCTATTTTCAAGGGCCTCAAGTTTTTTTACATTAATACAATAATTATTCAAATTTAATAGAACTGTATTTAGATTAATTTATATACTGTAATAATTTATCATCTTGATAAAACAATCAAAATAATTTTGAACCAATTTGTTTATCAGAGATAGTTTAATGAATTTGTTTTGGTCCGGTGATCTCACACCAACTACTTTAATGTATTTTAACATTTATATATATATAGATATATATAGGCTCTATGGAATTACAGGCTCGTGTTAACTGTACTTCTTATCTATTATTACAAATCTATTGCACAAGGTATTACTTCCTTAATCACTATTTTTTCTTCAAGTCATGCGATGTTTAGAAGTAAAAAAAAAACACACAAAGTTCAACGGTTAACTAGTTATTTATTTATTTATTTTGAAAGGTCTCTAGTTCGTTCTTTTCTCCTTATTTAAGTTTCTTTAAGTAAAAACTTATTCTACATTAATTTTCTTTATAGTACTTTAATAATATATATAGAATTTTCATTGTATTTATCATCAAATTAGCGGAAATGATCTTCTATTTTTTAAATTCAACACCTACTTCTGTTGCTATAGTATTTAAACAATAATGATTTAAATACATTTATTCATTACAGTACTTTTTAAAAGAGTACAAAGTCCCAAGGTGATAAATTGCCTGCAGCCAATCTTGGTGGGGACTGAATAGAGGGACTTAAAACAATTACAAGGACAATTATACGAACAATAGAGAGGAAGGAAGCTGTTATTGTTACTGCATACATGGACAAATAATGCAATTTATAATCGAATCATAATTTATTTATTTATTTTTTTATTATAGAATCTAAATATTATATTAAAAACATATTTAGTATTAATTAGCAATAAATTTTCATGAGCTTAAATAATGCAGTTTTTTTTATTACCTTCTACCAACTACCCCCCCCCTGCCAATAATTCTGTCTCGGGGGGAAAAAATATTTCAATTAAAAGTAATACGCATTTATGCGTTTAGTTAGAATGCAAAGTGTAAATGAAATCCATTAAAGATGTTTTAGAGAAAACAGCGTAAAATTAAAAAAATACAGTGTTGACGTGATTTAAACGAAAACCTTCGTAAAAGTAATGGGGTACCGCCCAAACAGAATATCATGATTGAGCTTCCAAAGCTATATCTTACATTACTTCGAAAATTTGGCATAATTGCTCCTGATACATTTTTATCGCAGAAATTTAGTTTAATATTAAAAAAAAAAATTGTTTGCAGCTTACAATCAATAACTTTTTAGTAATAAAGTAATTTATTAAACATCAGAAATTATAAAGCGCTTAAAAAATATTTTTTGAAAAAATTCCAGTAAAAAGAAAAAATGGAGAGAAAAAGAGAATCTGTATTCATCTCGCAGAGGGAAGTGAACTAGCCACTTCTTTAGGGATCTTCGCTTCGAACGGATATCCTGGTCCAACAATACGAACAGTGCCGATAAGAACTTATAGTGGATGTTCTGGAAGGTTGGATAGAAGAGATCACTTAGGTTGAGAGATGATAGACTTACTGAAAACTGCTCATATAGTATGAGAAGTGAAGCGCTGCAAGGATTTTACGCTGTATAATTTAGAGTGAGAATATGGTAACTTGGGAAGAGAGTGACACATTGACTGGCAAAGTGACGGTGTGAGAACGATGGACATACAGTGATGATGGTTGTTCGAAAGAGAATGAATGAGCGATCAGGCACCCTTTATAAGCTGATGGCTGGACTACCCCTCTGCTCTTTTCACCTTCTCCTTCCAATACTCTTTCTATATACTTGTCCTTAGATTGCCCCCTCTAAGAGTTAATAGTAGGAAGACATATCGCAGAATTCATTACATACTGATACCTCTAAAATTCAAACGAAAGATGGGTTGGCCCCTATTCAAACGAAAATAAGTAAGAATTTTTAAACACTAAGTGATTTATTCTATTACTGATATAAGCGCCATTTTGTGCGGAGATGCATAATTTCTTTGCTTCAAGTATTTTGTCATTACTGGTGGAAGAAACCTTCTTGGATGAATTTTTACATCTCTTCTTCAGAGTTATAGCTCCGTTCTTTTTATGAATTTCGAAGAGATTGAAACAGGTGAAAATCTGTAGCAGCAAAATCAGATGAATAAGTAGGTTGTGGCAAAACTTCCCAGCCAAGTTCTGTTGTTCCTACAAAGAAGTGTGGATTTGTCATATTGTCATGATGTAAGAAAATGCCATTCAATTAGCTAGTACTGAACGCTTCTGTATATTGCTACCTTTAAGTTGTCCATCTGGTCGCGATACAAATTTCGAATTGATGATCCAGACTCGTTTCTGCATTGAATCGTTGATGGGGATCCTTTGATCGAGGTTAGTCTTGATGTGAAACCCAAAAATCGTGTCTGCTCACATAACCAAGTTAATCAAGTTAAAGGTTTTCATCAATCGATTTTGATATTTCGATTATAATTGCACTATCCCCTTGGTCGTATACACAGACATACTCATCAACAAATAAACACTGTACATTTACAGACGATTATATACAGTGCACAAACACTATGGGAGCGACAATAAATCTTTCATGTGGCAGTGGATTAGATGTTACAGCCACTACCTCTATTCCACATCCCAAAATTAGGTTCATGTAAATAAAAAGCAAGAGTCGTTCATAGAAATGAAATAGTTGCCTATAAGTAAAGTAAAGTAATGCCTATTTTTTCAGGCGGGCATAAATTCCAATTATCAATTAGGTGTCGTGGACAGGGGCGGAGCACCTACTTTACTATTAACATGTTTTAAATGAATATAAAATTTAGCAGTTATACGCCGGAATCGAACTTGGGACCTCCAAGTTACAAATCCATGCTCATAACCACTACACCACCCGCCCCTTTAAATAGTTGCATATAATTAACCAGGATACAAAGAAATAAAACGAAACAATAAATACAGAACTTTTTTTTTTACTACTTGACATACTAATTATTAAGAATAAGTGATGCAATTTCTCTATGTAATGCTCAATTTAGACATCTAATTTAACCATAAACAATAACAGTTTAATATAAAAACAATTTGATCAATTATCATAAATTTTTTTTACCCGTATTGATTTTGGGCAAACTGATTAGTTTTCTAATCTTTATTATAATTATTTAAATATATTTTTCCGCCTGTTAAATTATTAATCTAGGCTGGATATCGATATTCAAGGTCATGGTTGTGGTCAATCCAGCCTATCTGACTCAAATTACATTACTTTTATCCAATCTAATTATCGTGATTACTGCAATTATCGATCATATTATATTGAAGATAGAGGCAATTATCTAACATTATCAAAAGATTCTTTTAAAATTAATATTATTATTATTTAATAGTTTTCAAAATATAAAATTAAGTTTAATATTTGATTGAAAAAAATATTGAAGTTTTTTTCTCATTTGTTTAAGCAAAATTAAAATTTCAGTCGCCTTATAGATATGTGCAATAGATTAGAATAGCAATTCAAGAGTCGGTCCCCCGGTTTATCGCTGCTACTCCACGCATTCCCTTTATTTTAAATAAATACTAAGAGAATAATGACACTTAGCTGGTGGCCTTAATAATCCTTGTGTAAAATATTAAGTAAAAAAAATCTGGTATGAAACACTCACACTACCTGCTCTCTCTTACCCCTCCAATTAATACAATTTAATTAACAAATTTTTGTTTAAAATTGCAATATTTACGTTTAGTTGGTCTGGCCATTAAAGAAAAGGTGGTAGGGGGGAAGATAATTGTGTGGAATGCCCTCTGTCTCAACCGAAAAAACTTGAGCGGCAGATTAAATTACAACCTATCACATGGGACTCCTCCATAAACCATCAAAATTCAATCCCCCCCCCCAACCAGGAAAAATGATTCCCAATTAAAGTGATAAACAGTTATGTGTATAGATATTATAACAAGTTTAAAGAAAATCGCGTCAAACTGAAGAAAAAATAAAACGATTCAGTAAAGCCAAACTTCCGGATGATGGATTTAGACAGAAACTTTCGTGTTGGATGCGGTGGTGATACCTAAACGGAATACTAAGTTCTGAGTTGCCAGCAATTTTTCTTCATTTTTGAGATGTTTCGTTCAACACACACAACACTACTTTGGAAAAAGTCCTAATTCATATATTGTTATATTAATACGCCCCCTCCCCAATTCTAAACATTATTATTTATTGTTTTTTTTTTTGCAATTTTTGGAAATTAAAAAATTATATTGGAAATTTTAAGCGATAAATAAATATTTATCAATTGTATTGAATTTTTTTCCTTATTGTTTTTCACAATTTTCTCTTAAATAAACAATTACGTGAATAATAATTAAATTTAAATAAACAATTTATTTATTACAAATAAACAATTAATATAATAAACATAACTTATTGATTGCGTTTGGCCATTGTTAGTATTATAAAGTACAATGATTGGGAGGGATAAAAGGGAGAAAAAAAAATGTAATAACTTAGAAAATTTAATTTTCGACATTCTGGACATTTTCGATATAAAAAAAAAAGAGGGAAAAGAAAGAAGTTTATATTATATTCTTACTGGGAAGAGAACATTTATTGAGGAAGGAAATAGAAAGTGGTGTTACTGTAGGAGAGGATGATGGACATGAGATGATAACGCTGATATCAAGGTGAATGTAATCGGATTCAGATAAGAATCTTTTATATATATTCAAACAGAGTGATTACGGTCATAAAAGTTGTGGTCAAGGATGAAGGCGTGTTTTGAAAGAGCGGTACACTTTGAAGTTACTTTTTTCGTCAAAGACGTCAAGTTCATGTTGTCTCAGTATTTTTGATAAAGGCTGTTTCGATTTCTTTATAAAGACAGGCCATAAAATCCAGGGTGGAATGCAAAAATATTCACAGCAAGGTAAACAAGATTAATTTTGTCATTGATAACATCGGGATCTTTGGGTTTAGTGAAAAGTTGGTTTTTCAAATTCCGTATAATTTGAGATAGATTTAGTTTAAACTATACACACAAAAATTTAACTAGTTTATTTGAAATATCAGTCTAGATAATTGTTTTTCTGGAGGGTTACTGCAAAATCTGTCCTTACGCGTTGGTCTGGTGGCTATAGTCGCCTTTCATGCGAGAATTCAGGGTTCGATTCCCGTGAGGGCATAGTCGTGTTGATCCAGCATCGTGATAAAAAGTGGGAAGCTACATCTTCCCGTATACCCCTTTTTCCTCTTGATACAGAGGGAGATCATTAAAGACCGTACCTAACCTCTTGGGGTTTACCGGTCCCCGTTGCAAGCAACGGGATCGTTTAACCAGAAGGGGATGTCCACTACCATGGAAGGACTTTTAGTGCACATACCCGACCATAGGAGAAGTGCCGAAGCACCCCTACCCCGCTTGAACCCATTTAAGGGCAGGTTGAGATACGCTTAACCAGCGCGCAGAGTGATCCCACGTAGTGGTCACACTCCACTCCCAGAAGCTAGAGAAGGCACTCTCTAGCAGGCTCTGGAAAACCGCGCACACCCAGCAAATGCGCTTCTAGCTACGGGCTGGCAGCGGGTTTAATTTATATTGCGAGTCTCCTCCCGCTCAACTCATGACCGCAGTCCTTGGAGTTGTTGACTAAACTACGACCACTACGAATCCTACCTCAATTGCAAGCAATTGGCTCGGAAACAGCGCTTGCGCCCTTAGTTCAGTATTTCAACTCTAACGAGCTAGCGTGACTGATCGCACGCACGATAGATCTACAGATTCCATCTACTGATTCCAGTCCATTGCCTCAAGTACAGGGGTTTCAGTAACCCAGGTAACTTATAGGCAACCCTGCAAGGGGAACGGATCAGGATTGGATTAGGCGGGGTGAAGGATTCCCCAACCTGGAGAGCCAGAGGCTGATTGCACCCCGAAGGGTGGGCGATGGTAAGCCACATACACACGCCCTAAGTGGGAAGTTACAGATAGTAGCGCCCTAGGTAACGAAGGCCGGAACTAAACGGCCTGGAAACTGCGGCGCGCTTACCACACGCCTCCCTATTCAAATCGCCGACTGGCAAGCCTTGGCTCTTCATGAGCTGTTGCGCCATAGGGTTTTTACTGCGAAATTCGCAGAATTAATCTCGTCTTTAAAACACCATCATCATCCTTAACATATTAAGTTGTAATTAAAGCATTGTCAGATTCCAAATTATGTGGGGAAAAAAACTCAGTTTACCGGAAATGGTTTTTATTTGAAACATTTTTCGCAAAAATTGGGTTTAAAGAGACTGGTGGAATCTGGCGTTAGATTTCAAATGTAGTTGAGGATTGATCGGAAGTTACTGCATATGTTTGCCCGCAAGGAGTATTTGTTGCAAGCAGTTACTTGGGGAGTAGTGACCCACGGGTTACCACAGCTCAGTACTCCATGCACTTTGTCAGAACAGTATACAATATACTTAAACTACATACACTGTACACTTTACAGACAAGAACAAACACCTAGTTAATCTGCGTCCCTAGTTAATTGGCGTGAGCACAGGGATTAGCTCAGTGGTAGCGCGCTGGACTAGCAACGTGGAGATCCCAGGTACGAATCGAGCATGTTGCCCTTAGATGTTCTCTTCCCACGAGCCTCTACAACTCACTGTACGGTGATGCGCAGTGTTGTCTGCAGCTAGAGAAACTGCTTTGAGGCCGGCAGTGCACTGAGAAGGCTCGGGGGCACAGTAGATCTTTCAGGTCGCAGTGCGATAATCCCCTACAATGTATTAGATATATTGGGCTCTAATTAGTTAATATTCAAGCACATGAACCAATAGACAGATATTCCACTACCAGCTATTCCTTCAAAGCTATTTTCAAACTGAGACGTCAAGAACAATTAAATCTTAAGTAAAAATTGCAATTTTTGAAGAAATGTTTCAGTTATAACTGAATTATTTGCAATAAGAGAAAGCAGTGTGAGTATGTCGTACTGGATTTTTAGTTTCTCTTACCATCTCCGAGTTAAATGGAAGTATTGCAATCGTGCCAAATTTTCCAAATTAAGTTTTCACCGGAAATACATGGTTTCGATTTTTTTCATTTTTTACCGAACGTGTATAGGAAAAAATTTCTCAAAAATCACAGGAAGTTCAAACTGGTTTCCGTTTAGATACTGTAAGGGTGTTGTGAGGAGATGTAGGTTGTTGCTTGATGAGTGATAAATAACACCTTAAGATTTGGTTTAAGATATATAATTGATATATATGTATATGACTGACTGCCAAGGACTTTACACTAACTGAACTGAACTGAACTGACAGACTGACGTGGCTAAGAAGATATGAACGGAGCGATGTTAAACTGATGTGTAAATCAACAGAATTCTATCTGAATGATCTCTCATTGCCTATCTCTCATATACATATATATATATATATATATATATATATACTGGCCGAGCCTCTCCTCTCTTTGCGAGAGGGGCTGTTTCTCTCCGCTTGAGTGGATGAGTGGTGGGGGTTCACTACCCCTACAATACTAACATGAAGGTTTTGGGCAAAATCCAAGATAGAATCGGAAGTGCGATTTTACTGATTAGTTTTTTTCGCAAATTTCTTGAAAAACGGCTCCAACAATAATTTTCTTAGTTTCTACAACATACATAAAAACACCTGTAACGGGTCCTGTAAACTGCCACTTCAGTATAATGTACGGTTCTACCAGATACATAACATTATATACATCAGCAGCATTGTAAGAATTCAAAATCTGAAGAAAATCGATTTTCTGAAAATGCAACTTTACTGAATAGGTTGTTTTTTGAGTTTTCTTGAAACTGGCTCCCATGATTTTTCTTTAAACTTGAAATGCTTGCTGCATAAACGGATCATTTTATTTGGAACATTTTTTAAAACAATTGATTTTAGAGGAGTTTTGGCCCCTCTCAGTAAGGTTTAAATTTTAAATGCCACTATAAGGTCTTGACACAAAGGACGCCCACAATGTTTACTCAGGTATATTTATATATACATATATATTAGTAAATTGTTGAAGGGGATTATCGCACTGCGACCTGGAAGATCTATTGTGCCCACCGAAGCCTACTCCATGCACTGCCGGCCTCCAAGCAGTGTTCTCTAACTGAGACAACACTGCTCATCACCGGACAGTGAGTTGTAGAGGCTCCTAGGAAGAGAAAATCTAAGGGCAGCATGCTAGGTTCGAAGCCGGGACCTCGGTTGCTAGTCCAGTGCGCTACCACTAGCTAATTCCTTCCTTCTCTCTTGGCTTACGCCAATTAACTAGGGACGGAGACCCTAGTTTGGATACTGTGTTTCCTTGTCTGTAAAGTGTACAGTGTACGTAGTTTAAGTGTATTGTGTACTGTTGAGACAAAGTGCATGGACTACTGAGCTGTGGCGACCCGTGGGGTGGCTACTCCCCAAGTAACTTGCATGCACAACCCCTTGCGGGCATATACATATATAACCACTGCCACCTTTTTTATAGGCCAGCCCATCTAAACTTTTGTAAAGATTACAATTTAAAAACAAAAATTGCTAATTCAATTGTATTAATTGCAACAAGAAAAAGTCGTGTAAGTAACCGCTCACCAGATTTTTACTTTTAATGGCATTTCCCTGTTCTGGGTTGCTATCAGCTCACGCCTTGCCTCCAAACTTCCTTAACCAGTCAATCTTTATGCCTCAATTCCCTCCAATCTCAAACACACACACACAACATTCTGTTCATGAAATTATTTTCACTGTGATGGTTTATATCTCCTGTTGTTATTCGTAGTGATTCATTTTTACATCTTTTCAATTTTTTTTTTTGATAAGTTTCCTTTTTGCTTTATGTGGAACATTAACGAAGATATGGAAGTATGTATGTCCGGTTTGACAAAATCCCCAGACTATTTTCGAGACGCTTAAGAAAATATTAATATGTATTAGAGTAAATTTAAGTCTTCAAAAGATATTAAACCAGCAATGGGAATGATATCGTAAAAACATTCTTAACATAGAAACGTTGCAAGCTACACGGGAAATGTATTTGACTTTGGAGAAAAAGTGAAGAAATCCTGTGTAAATCATATGTTTGTATTAAATAATGGCGAATATTTTATTTAGTAGGAATCGAAAGGCTTAATCATGTACAGTCATAACATTCTTAATGAATGAATTAAAGTGAATAAAAAAAAAAAAAAAACTACAGGAAGTAAACTAATAAATGAAAGGATGATTATGTGAATGTGTTGGAAATAGAAAAATAGAATAGGGTCAAGGTGATGACACAGTGTTGGACTGGAGTTGGATACGCATACCTTGAGTATAGTATTGACATGTTCAGGCATTAACATAGTATAGATTTTAAATTACATATATATTGGAAATTATCCAAAAAGAAAATCTAAAGTTTTCCAAGTAAAATCTTAAAAAAAAAAAATTTCATCGTAAAAAAAGGAAAATCCAATGCTGTAACTACTGTCACGATCCTAATAACAAAGTGTATTGATAAAAAAGTAAAATCATTAGATCATTTGATTATTTACTGACCTCCATAAAATGATTCAAAGTTGTGACCAGAAACTGAAGGTCGGAAGTGGATCGTGTAACATAATAAATATGTGGGGTCACCCATAGAATGTTAAGAAACTATGTTTATTTTTTTTTATTGTCTACTTCCTGTAAAACAAATATATTATATATTTTTTAAGAGCTATGTATTATGTACTAATAAATGATCAATGTATTTATATTTAATTATTAATAAATTTTAAATAGACCTCCCGTTTTCTTTCTTATTCTAGTTTGAAATAATATATTGGAAATCATTTCCGGTTTTTATTAAGCACGGCAACAGAAATTTCACACAACTTTCTCTAACTCCTGTATGGTGCAACCGCCTATGAAGGGCCAGTGCTTGCCTGACGGCGACTTGAATAGGGGGGGCGTGTGATAAGCACGCCGCAGTTCCCATGCCGATTAGTTCCGGCCTTCGCTACCTAGGGCGCTACTAACTGCAGCTTCCCACTTAAGGGTGGGTATGTGGCGTCACCATCGCCCACCTTTCGGGGTGCAATCAACCTCTGGCTCTCCAGGTTGGTGAATCCTTCACCCCACCTAATCCAATCCTGACTTTTCCCCTTGTAGGGTTGCCTGTAAGTTATCTGGGTTACTGAAACCCTTTTACTTGAGGCAATGGACAGGAGTCAGTAGATGGATTCTGTAGATCCATCGTGCGTGCGATCACTCACGCTAGCTCGTTAGAGTTGAAATACTGAACTACGGGCGCAAGCTTCCGAGGCAATTGCTTGCATTTGAGGTAGGATTCGTAGTGGCCGTGGATTAACCAATAACTCCAATGACCGATGTTAGGAGTTGAGCGGGAGGAGACTCGCAATATAAATTAAATCCTGGTACCAGCCCGTAGCTGTAAGCGCATTTGCTGGGTGTGCGCGGTTTACTAGAGCCTGCTAGGGAGTGCCTTCTCTAGCTTCTGAGAGTGGAGTGTGACCACTATGTGGGACCAATCGCGCGCTGGTTGAGCGTATCTCAACCTGCCCTTAAATGATCAAGGGGATGTGCTTCGGCACTTCTGCTATTCAGATATTGCACTAAAAGTCCTTCCATAGTAGTGGGCATCCCCTTCTTGTTAAACGATCCCGTTGCTTCCAAGAGGGTAGGTACGGTCTTTAAAGATCCCCCTCAGTACCAAGAGGAAAAAGGGGTATACGGGAAGAATGTAGCTTCCCACTTTTCATCACGTTGCTTGCTCAACAACGACTTTGCCCTCACAGGAATCGAACCCTGAATTCTCGCATGAAAGGCGAGTGTGCTAGCCACTAGACCAACGCTCGAGGACCTAATTCCAGTTAGTACAATTAAATATAAACTACAAATTTTCTTATACCTATGTGGTTTGTCCTAACATAAATACAGCGATGGAAAGGCGATAAGTGCCTATCTACTAACGTTGCAGAGGGATAGGTGATTATGTATACTAGCCCAGAAGGACTTACCAAATACACTGGAAATTTAACGCCCCAAATTTGGCGCAAAATCATTTTTTTTGGGGGGGACGGAATGTTTCAAATCAATATGATACGTTTGTATCTGTACAGTTTAGCATACCAAGTTTAAAGGAACTGATTGTAACCGTTTTCGAGAAAATTTCAAAAAAAAAATCTCAAAAAGCTATTCTGTAAAATCAAAAAAATCGAAAGCTTCCGGTAAACCGAAAAAAAAAAACATTCAAAAAAGTCGCACTTCCAATTGATGGATTTTGCCGGAAATCTTCATGTCTAATGCGGTGATAGTGTCTTAATAGAAATGCCATGTTTGAGCGTCCTGCGACTTTTCCGTTTTTGAGATATTAAGTTAACACACATCACGCGTATACACACACACACAGATCATTCGCCAAAATTAAAAAATTAGGAAGTTACGTAGGTGCTTCTAGGTGTCTCTAGCCTTATTCATTCCTAACTAATTCTCATTAACTTTCAAAAAATACTTCAAAAACCGTCCGGGATATATGGTCTGGTAGAATCAGGAAAATCAGGAAGAATGCCGAACTATGGAGTTGTACAAAGAAGGAGGATTTGGTTGGATTTGTGAAAATCGGTGGTAGGTTAACTGTCCGAGAAACATGCAAACCGCTGCCCAAGAAAAGCATATGAAGGACATCCGGGCGGTAGGACGTAGAGAAAGATCTTTAGAAATTGGGAGTCAGACAGTGGCGGAGGAAGGCTGATGATCGTGAAGGCTGGGAAATCCTGTTGAAGGAGGGCAAGGAGTGAGTGTGAATCCAAAAATAGAAAGATTCTGAAATAAATGTTGTGAACAATAGTGAACATGAATGAGTGATAAAGAAATGAAGGATATAAAAGAAGGCAAAACGAGTGAATTGTGAAAAGTGATTGTCATAAAAGAAATCCACAATTATGTTAAAAAAATGGATAAAAATGAGCAGTTAAAAAAATTTTACTAATGATAAATCAAAATAAAAGAATTGCTAAGAAATGTTTCTAATGAAATAAAATTCAAAATAAATGCAACAAAATTATGCAATGGAATCACCATGATATAAATACAATATAAATAAATGTAGAAACTCAAATACACATATTAAAGTACAAAAGAGGCTTGACTTTCACCTGATATGATGATAGAAATCAGAATGAGACTTCTCTTATATATATTATATTGCGACCTTCCTATTATTTTATCAGATTACTTAAGATACATTAAAATAAAGTTCATACTGTCTTTCAACAAGCTTTTTTTTTTATAAACTAAACTTGAAACTTAGTTATTTCTATCAAGGAAAAAAAAACGTCCAAGTAACTAACAGTAAAAACGTAGATAAATAGAAAAATGATGTTTTGTATTATTAAAAATAATGGCATTTATCTTACCCAGCATCACTTTTCTCAATATCTTTGCGCTTGAACAACCAATATTTAACAGTTTACTCTCTTTTCTGCTATACGAGTAAGTACTGCAATCGTGTCATATTGTGTTGAAAATGAATTATCACCGGAAATCAATGTTTTGTGATCCCCTTGAATAAAGGAAAAAACGTTTGTGTGAAACGTCCACACGACTTTCTCATATTATTTATTATTATTTGTCTATGGGGAGGGACCAAACCTTACGCTATCCAAAGCCCCACTGAGCTCCCATACAGCTATCCCAAGAAAAACAACAACAAACCGGGTCAATAACAAATATCCAGACTCGGATGTAATCCATCTAAGATTCACCGCAGTCCGAACAAATCGGGCAATAACCTTAAAGGGAAAAAGAATAAGCTCTTTCATAGACATCCTGTTCCGACCAAAGGTCCTGAAACTAATTTCCTCACAACTCAAGCAATCTGTCATAAGATGAATGGTTATTTTCTCTTCTGTGTCGCAGACTCTACAACATGGTTTCGGCGTGAGCACATTACCTAGAGATGTCTCCTTAAACCATAATGTCCAGTAAGGGATCCAACCAGATGCCTGAGAGAGTTCCGTGAAAGACACAGCAACGTCTCACAAATAGCCCTGTCCGGAACCCCGATGAGCGCCTTGGACTCCGACAACCAACTGTGCTCATCCACAAGGATGAATGCTGTGAAGCTGTCAATTGAAGCCTGACAGACATGTGCCAGAAGCAGGTGCGGAATCAATGAAAGGGAGAGAGGCGACTAATGTGGCAAAACTATGTACCTCCTCATTCCCAAAAATTCCCATATGATCTGGAACCCAGACTAGAAGCACATCCTTCAGAGAAGAAAGCTCTTCCAGTCTTGTAGAACATTCTTACACCAACCTGGAAGTGAAGTCATGAAATCAGCGCCTTAGCGCAGCTTGGTTGTCCGGGCAGATACAAACACCTCTTAAGTTAGTGTTATGTACCCTCTCATCCAAGATACAACAAAGAATAGCATGAACCTCAGTCTGGAAAACTGTGGTCCATTCACGAAGAGATACTGCCAAATGATCTCCGGTAAACTACTTATTGCAAAGATAAACAAAGATAGCTAAACAAAGACTTAAATTGATAGCTTATTGCAAACCTCAGATCTGGGAAAACTGTGGTCCATTCACCAAAAGATACTGCCCAATGATTCCGGTAAACAACGTTCTCTAACTGCAAGTAAAACAATTATTTTAGAATTGACGCTTTTCTTTAAACTTGGAAGATTTTACTATACATTATATTAGAATTAATATATTTATGGACAAAATTAAAATAAAATGGAACCTTTGATCAATTCGTGTGGGTAAGGGCGCATGCAGGCAATTGTGGGCAGAACTGTTGGCAAGAAGCGCTACAGAATTGGGAACTGTACTCAATGATTTAGTAGCTGTGCTTAGGAAAGAAGTCATGATTCAGGTGGCAGAGAGAATATTCTGTAGGCGAGAGAGGAAGATTTTATAAACCGCTCTTTCCTAAAGTAGCTGTTAAAAATCATGGTTTTCAAATGGGCCATTTGAAAAAAGAACATACGCTATAATATCCAGGTTTATATCAGATCATGTTATCTGGGAAAAAAAATACTTATACAGAATAGAAGTAAAAGATCACCAAACTGTGTGGAGAAGAGAAGAGTTTAAGTACATCATTTATGAGACTAGTAAGAAGTATGCAACAAAGCGCACAGCATCTTAAAAGTTCCTATTGACCAAAGAAAAAAAAAAAAAATGCAGTTACCGAGCTAAGACAATATTTTAAATTTCATTAATAAAATTAAAATTAATATTTAAAAAAAAAGGAGAATGTAGTATGATTGCTCTTAATTCAGATTATATGAAAGCTAAGGGACGGGTGTTGGTGTAATGGTCATGAGCATGGGCTTGTATATTTAAAATATGTTAATAGTAAAGTGGATGCTTCCGCCCCCCGCCCACGACACTTAATTTGGTAGATAGACGTTAAGCCTGCCTGAAAAAAAAATTTGTTTGTGATTGCGTTAATCTCAAGAATAACTATATTTCTTCAAATTGGATTGGCTATATGTTTTTTACCAATGCCACAAAAAAAAAGACATATAAAGTTTTGAAGACAATTGTTGAAAACCATTTTTGAAAAAATCGCCAAAAACTAAATTAAAAAAAAAATCAGTAAAATCGCAAAAGCGGTTCATGAAATATTATCAAAAATTTCCTGAACCATTTCCGAATAGAATATTAAGTTTGAACTTCCCTCGATTTTTTCGTTTTTGAGATAATGTGTTCTCAAACACACACACACATAGCATTCGTTGGAAACATTTTCAGAAAACCTCAAAATTTCTCGTTAAAAACTCAGTTTTGAAAATCTGACTCTGTCGCAAGAGAATGTAAAAAAATTAATTGCTGTTTACTGCTAAAAGTTAGTTTTGTCTTGAAAAGTAAAAAAATGTTTCCTATCTAGCTAACCAACGATGCTATATTCATGAAAAAATCTGGTCACACAACTTTCTCTTACAACCAGTTTTCAAAACTAGAATTGACAAATTTTATAGTTAGTGTACCAAATTTAATGAAATTAGAATTGACAAATTTTATAGTTAGTGTACCAAATTTAATGAAATTCATGGTTGAAAACTGAAAAAATTGTTTAGTAAAAGCGTATTTCCGGTTTACTAGTTTTCTTGAAACTCGGAATTTTGGCCATCTATTTATTTCTAAATAAATTTTTCTTGTATGGTAGAATTGTATAATCAACTATTACAACACTTTAGGGGACAAACATAACCCCACCCCTCTACCAAAAGCCCCCTTAAGTGACTTTACCAAGAGAAATATTTCAAATAAAAGTTGCAGCTCTTTACATGTGTGTAGTTCACATTCCGAGTTTAAAGAAAATCATTGGAGCCGTTTTCGAGAAAACACCAGAAAACTGAAAAATACATTTCAGTAAAAACGCACTTCCGGTCATCCGATTTTTTTTCAAACTCAGAATTTCAACAGCACATTTAATTCTAATTAATATAATTTAGACGATAGAATTGTATAGTAAATTGAAATAGCACTTTAGAGACAAACATAATCCCACCCCTCCCCTAAAAGTGCCCTTAAATGAATTTTCCCAGAAAATTTTTTTAAATAAAAGTTGTAGATTTTTGTATGTGTAGTTGACATCCCAAGTTTAAAGAAAATGTTGGAGCCATTTTTGAGAAAATCGCAAGAAAACGAAAAAACCTATTCAGTAAAGTGGTATTCCGGTTGAGGAGTTTCGGCAGATAACCTATTGTTCTATCCCATGGTGATACGTAAACGGAATATCAAGTTTGAACTTTCTACGATTTTTCGTTTTTGAGCTTGCTATTCATACACACACACACACACAAACGCACCATTTTCTAAAAACCACTTATTTGGACTCAGCGGACCTCAAGATGGATATTTCCGGTGAAAACTCGATATCGAAAGTTTGGCACGATTACCAAACCCTTTCCCTTATTAAGGGAGTAAGAGAAAATAATATTTATTAAGTAGCCGTAATTTATTATTAAATTAATATAAAGCAATATACAATAAAATTACATATGAAAAAAAAAAGCGAATAAGAAAACTGGGACAAAATGAAACCAGATTAAAACAAAATGACCTTTTCTTGACAGACACACATACAAAGAACAAAACCTACAATTTGCTCTACTTTGTAACAGGCTTCCAATACCTTCTCAGTTTATTAGCTGTAATATTCATTTACAGCAAAGTAATAAACTGATGATAAATTAATCAGTGACTCAGAACTGTGTGTGAACAAGTTTAATTTATTAACAATGAATTTAGAACAAATTAAATAATATTAAATAAAACAAAAACAAAAAAAAAATACCCTTGATCAACTTTTTATAAACTTCTCGTAACTATTAAATATTTAATAGTTTCTTAAATAAATTATATAAAATCTTTATAGAGTGCAAATAATTCATTAAAAACAATGAATACATCAATAAGGCGTTGCCATTAACTTGTGCCATTAATTAAGGTTATAAGACCCCTATGCTATAAAATTCTTTATTAATTTATGAAACATTTTTAATCATCCTACGAAAGCTTGGAAGAATTAGCTGAATAATCACATTGCTGTAATTAATAATGAATTAATTTTATAAACTGAAATAATTATAACAAAATACAATAAAGGTCCTATAATTATGGACAGGACAAAGATTCTCTGTCGAACAGAAAACGGAAATTATTACGATCGTGTTAAAAAAGGAATACATGTCTTGAGATCCCTGACTAAGAAAAAAATGTTTCTAGTAATTAACTAAAAAAAAATCAATATTATACAGAAATTAAACAAAAGACACTTAAATTAACACTTACATAAAATGATAAATTAAACAAAACAACTCAAAAAGATATGAACTTTAACTTTGAATTTATAATTTCTATTCTAAATAAAATAATATACATTTTTTAATCTATTTATAGGTTTTTTCAGTGTCTTATTTTGTCCGTAGTTAGAGACACAAAATCAGCTGTTGTTGAGGTTATTGAGTTAAAATTTTGTCTTTTCTTTTCAACTTTAAATAAGAAATCCCTCTTTTAGCCAGACATTATAATTAGCGCCTAGCCTGCGTCATTCCTGTCCCTCTTCAGTGCCACCCTCTTACATGTCGCGTCGCACATCTCTTCATCTCATTTGAATTCCATTTGGAAAACATGAATACCCTGTTTTCTTTTACATTCCCTTGGAATAAATACCAGTCCATACTTTTCTTTGACTAACAATATTATATTAAAAGCACTAAAATTTTTTAATAAATCATTATTCAACTTCTAAAATCTCTGATGTCAGGAAATCATGGCGTAGGAAAAAAAAAAAGGTTGCTGTACGTAAGGGATGTTGAAGTCCGTATGGAGAGTGAAGTGTGTGACATAATAGTGGGAAGCGTAAACATATTTGTCGAAATAGTTTAGTTTGAAATGTCTGTATAATTCTTATGTTTATAGGTTTGCTGAACCTCACAGTTCCAGTTTATAAGTCCACATAAGTTGTTAAAGAAAATAGTAATTAAAAAATTTACCGGCCAGAGATGGCAAATTTTGGTCATGTGGGAAGTCTTCCTGCACTATCTTAACATTGGGAGCCACTATCTCTTGAAGGGGTGGATCTGAACCAGGATTGGCTTACCCGGTACTGTGTGAATATGAGGGTGAATCTGGTATAATTAGTGTACAAATTTAATTTAGGTTTAGGAATTGGGGGGTGCGAGGAATATCGAGTACTCCCCCCGGAGTACTTGTTATTTTAGTTGTATGAAATTGTTAGAATGAATGTATTTATTGGGATGTGAGTATTTATTGGTATGAGAGTTTAAGATGATATGAATGCATTTAAGCGTATGAATGTATTGACTGATAGGAGTTTTGTTAATGAGTATTTGACATAAATAAGGTATAAATTATAAAAAAAGTAATAAAGGTAATGTAGCTGGTTATGTTGGATATTAGACGAAGATATTTGACGATGAATTAGGCAATGGCCTAACAGCTAATGCCAAAAAAAAAAAAAAAAAAAAAAAAAAAAATAGAAAATTAATAAATAAAAATTAAAACACAAATACCCAGGTAGCTAGAATATTGTGATCGCATTTTCTGCAAAACAAGCTATAATAAAAGTTTCAATTTAATTAGAAAACAATAGTACTGTTATACTGGATTATATATTTATTACGTGCACGTAATTCAAACAAGTTATTTAATGAATTTTTTTATATTACTACCTTTATTATGAATTCATTCCATACTAGAAACATTTAAAACAGTTTTCGTAAGGTCTGATAAAAGATACATAATTAAAATTAGTTTACTGCTTGCGAAATTTTAAACTCAGGCCTCTTTTTTTTCCTTATGATCCGGGTGGCGAATTTAGATTGCAGGGATATAACTTTGCAGCCATTCTATTTATATATATCACAAAATTTAACTTTCAAACTCTAATAAAGAAATAAAAATCATAAATATAATTAAAGTAATACTAATTAATTTCTTTTATTTTTAGATCAGATAAATAAATTGCCTATTGAAATGGATTAATAATAATTAAAAAATAAATAATTTCATTCTACTTTTTTTAAAAAAAAGATAAATAGTATGTTAAATGTATTTTAAGGTCGACAATGCGGATCTTGCTAAATATTTGTATTCAATTTTTAAAATAAAAAAATCCTTTAACCAAAAGCAAAAAAAAAAAAATAAAAGTTAAATAATCAGGAAAAAGTAGGTCATAAAAATTAAAGGGGTAGAATTTACCCTAAAGGTAAGGTGTGTGCTAATAATATAAATAAATATGACTCATATTGTACAAACATTAGGTATGTATGTAAGATATGTAAGTTAGTGTTAACAACACATAATATAATATATACCAATTTAATTTTTATCTTAACAGGTACAAATAATCTGTAGCACATATTTCTATACCTTTTTATTTGCTAATTGTACACCTTTTTCTTTCAAGTCGTGATTTATTTTACATATTTTATTATATGTTTAAAATGGTAGTAATCATATATTGCAATATATATACTCGTATATAAAAAAAAAAGTATTAAATTAGTACAAATTAAAATCACCGATTTAAATACAGATTAAAGTATGCCGCCTTTTATTGGGTAACCAAATAAAAATACTTTTTTTTTTTTTTTTTTTTAATTCGGACATTTATAATTTGCGCAATCAGTAATAAAAATATAAATGAGATCTGAAGATTTACACGGCTTTCTCTTATTGCAGCTCATACAATTCAAAGTGACACATTTTTTTGACGCTTGGAATTTTTACTAAAGTATAAATGTTGTGGTTGGGTCTGCTGAAGTGCTGTGAAGTCACAGAGATATTTTCCGTGATAGCCTGCTTCATTTTTTGTGGTCATCGACCAGTTTCGGACATTCGTCCATCAACAGGATATTTTGATAATGGACGAATATCTGAAAACGGTCGATGACCACAAAATGAAGCAGCCTATAAAGGAAAATATCTATGATAAAGTATAAATAGTTGCAAGGTTATAGGGCAAAAGATTTATTTGGAAGTAAATATTTCTCTGACTGTAGCACCTCTACATGTAACGGAAGTTTTATTCTATTAACCAGAGGTTGATAGTAGAAGTTAAGGCTGACCAGGTACTTGGCATGCCTACCGATAGGATGGTTCCCAAGCTTTATTTTGAAAGGAACTTCCACATTGTTACACCGATCAGGGACAAATGGGACAGGGATCCCCCTCTGCTCGGTAAGTCGGTCTGGTATACAGAGGGCTTCAAAACTCCGACTGGGTTCGGAGCGGGGGTCTATGGGGGCAGATCTAAAGTTAAGATTAAGGCCAGCCTAATCGGTCTTTCAGGCCGAAGTTGTGGCGTTACAACTCCACGCTAAGGAGATTATAAGGCAAGGGTTAGTGGGTAGAAGAGTGGCTATATACTCCGATAGTCAGGCAGCTCTGAAGGCACTTTCCTCACACCAAATAGTCTCAAGACTGGTGAGGGACTGCCTATCTGCTCTAACTGAGGTGGGTGCTCGGAATAAGCTGACACTCGCCTGGGATTCCTTGGTAACGAAAGGGCGGACGCCCTGGCGCGGAAGGGCTCGAAGGATACTTTTATAGGCTCCGAGCCCTTCTGCGGGCTGCCCAGGAGCCTCATTCACGCTTCTATCAAGGAATGGATAGAAGCCCAGCGTCTGCGATGGTGGGAAAGTACGACAGGGCAGAGGCAGGCGAAACTCTTTATTAAGAGACATTTGCCTAAATTTACCAAGTACCTACTGAGCCATAGCCAAGGGATATAAGGCTAATAGTGGGTTACTAACAGGGCACTGTAGGCTGAATAGGCATATGCACCATTTATTACTTGCAGACAGCGCATTATGTCGTTTCTGCAGGACCGAGGAGGAAACCCCGGTCACATCCTTTGTGAGTGTGCCGGCCTGGCGAGGACAAGGTTTCTTCAACTGGGGACTAGTAATCCGAAGCCACGAGCTTCATGACGGAGCCACTTTCAGCTTTGCTAGGCCTGATTAAGAGGACAAAGCTGAAGGATGTGCTATAAATCCAGGGGATCCACAATACACCTCTTAATGTAGATCGCAGTGGAATGAGGCGTGGCCCTCCCCAAACTAATCTAATCTAACGGAAGTTTAATATTAATTCTAACACATATTCCACAAAAAATTCCATAACTCAATTTTTCCAGAATAAAAGTTAAAATTTAAAAGAATAGGTTTATATCGGAATAGTTTGGATTCCAAGTTTTAAAAAAAAATCGCTGGACCCTTTTTCGAGAAAATTAAAAAAAAAACTCAAGAAACCTTTCTGAAAGAAATCTTACTTCTTGTTAACCAAAAATTCACGAAAATGGTAGAATTTACCCGTTTGATGATATTTACTCAATTAAGTTCTATGTAAAAGGCTGATTTAAAAAAATCTGGCAAGAAGTTCTAAGACATTACACTAATTAAACCAAATAGCATCTCTGGTATTTTAGCCGTCATAGCATGTATATTGATTTTCTTCCTGACCATCATCAGAGCAAATTCACCATGTTTGTGTAGAGAGTTCCTTCAACGTAATGTTTCTGTTACACTCACACTTGTTGGTTTGTTGGTTGTATATAATTATGACATAACCTTATAATCTCCCCACATATATACAACCAACTAGTGTGAGTGAAAGAAACACAACGTTGAAGTGAACTCTCTACACGAAATTGGTGAATTTCCTCTGATGATGGATGCAAATCCGAACTGGTCAGGAAGAAAATCAATGCTACGATGGATCAAATACCAGTGTTATCCAGCATTGTGAACCCATCACATTATCATAAATAATATCTCTTTTAATATTGACTTTAAACGGAAAAATTAGTAAAACCTACTTTATTCAAAACTGAAGTCTGGTGTCTTTACTTTCTCTTGCTTATAATTAAAATATTGTGATGTGCCAAATTTGCGAAATTTAGTTTTTCACTGGAAAAACATGTTCTCAGGCGCCATGAGCCTCAATAGTGGCTTCGAGAAATTAATCTCGGTGAGTATGTGTAAATCAAAAGACTAAACAAGGAGATTCTCATTTTTTTGGACATTCTTCCCTGTGTGTTACCCGTTTCCACTTTGATTACTGGGCAATTTAAGGATCGTACCTACTCTGCAAGCAATGGCGTCATTTAACACGAGAAGGATGCCACCATCATGGACAGACTGTTAGTGCAATACCTCGCCATGGCTGAAGTGCCGAACCCAGGCACTCCCCCGCTTAACCCTTTTAAGGGCAGGTTGAGATACGCTCAACCAGCGCACAAAGTGATCCCACACTGTGGTCACACTCCCCTCCCAGAAGCTAGGGAAGCCGCGTACATCCAGCAAAAGCGCTTCCACCTACGGGCTGGCAACCCTGCAAGGGGAAAGGATCAGGATTGGATTAGGTGGGGTGAGGGATTCCCCAACGTGGAGAGTCAGAGGCTGATTGTATCCCAAATGGTGGGCGATGTAACGCCACATACCCACGCTTTAAGTGGGAAGCTTCAGATAATAGCGCCTAGGTAGCGAAGGCCGGAACTAAACGGAAACTGCGGCGTGCCTATTCAAATCGTCGATTGGCAAGCCTTGGCCCTTCATGAGCTGTTGCGTCATAGGGCTTTTTACTGCGAAATCCGCAGAATTAATCTCGCCTTTAAATTGTCCCCTCCTATTACATTTTAGAAAAACCACTCAGTTGCAACCTTTCCAATTTCAAAGAAAAAAAAAATTAATTAAAACTCTTACAATAGTTAGAACTAAGATTATCAAAAGTCATCTGAGTGTTTCATACTAGTTATTTTTTTCTGATTTTTTAATGACAAGACGTGAGACAGCAATAAAATAAAAATTATTTGAGATAATGAGTGGAAAAAAAAGAAAACGACAATGCTAAATATCACACTGATCTTTTGTATCGCGATTCACAATCTAACTAATGCATTCTTCACTACAAAGAGACAGACAAATACCTTGACCTAATAAATCAAAATAAAATAATAAAAAAATTATTCACAGGTTGCCTACGCAAAAAAAAAATGGTTTGTTTGTGCAAATAATCAATATGGAGACACCACATAACACAACGACACTGTGTAGGTGTCAAATTATGTTAACTTAATTTTTTATTTTTTTGTAATTGTTAATATATTATATAGTAAAGAGATGGAAATAAATACAAGGACCATAATTAGTTCAACATATATTCTATGATTGTTTTGTATACACACTGCCTTATAAATATTGTTTCAAGTACTGTTTATAATGCAGCACATATACTCGAGGTTATAGCACTATATACATATATTTTGGCACAATGATCTTTTTAAAAAGTCAGTTTTTAAAATTACGTGACCGGATCTTATTATAATAATACTTTTGAAATAACTAAATAATAACTTATTTAAATAAAAAAAAAGATTTGCAAATTTAACAAGCATAAAATAAGTATAACTTTAATTTCTAAATCATTATAATTTGAAATTTAGAATACATGCAAAAGTGTTTTTTGTTTTACATAATAAGATCAAACTTGTAGGGCAAGTTTTTAAAAAAAAATAATGATTTCTCCCACCCTAAAAACAAGGAAATTTAAGAAGTTTCTTTTCTAGTTAAGATCTCCTCCTCTTAAGGCATCAAATATTCTCTTGTTACAGCGCCTTTCAAGTATAAAGAGTCCCTCAGGATAGACCACTACTATTGCAGTGCTCCTTATAATTAGTCATGGCTACGTATTGATAAAAGTATGACAGGCCATTATTTGGCTATAAACAAGAATACTACTAAGCGAACTTTGCGAGAATTACTTAGGTTGTTTAAATAAAAACGAGGAGCTCTTGCACTAGAATTTTATTCCATTTATGAGAAGAAAGGGTATGGATCCTGTTCCATATGAAATTCTCGGGTTAAAGAGGGTATGCTTCATTTTATGGCGGAATGTAATGTTTTCTGAAATTAGAGTTTTACATCTCGATGGGCCTATTTTGACTGCAGCCCAACTAATTGAGTTTGTTAAATTCTCCTAATCGCAAAGTTATCCAATATGCTCGCACTATCTAATTGAGTAGTTTCATTTCTAGTTTAATCATCACATATTTACTTTAATTTTATTAGTTACATATATTATTATTTTTTTAATTTAAGGCGCGTCAACATCTATGGTCATTGGCGCCAGGAGCCTTCTCAGTGCACTGCCGGCTTCCGGACAGTGTTCTCTCGTTACAGACAACACTGTCCATCACCGGGCAGTGACTGTAGAAGAAAAAATCTAAGTGCAGCACAGCTGGACTAGAACCCGGGTCCTCCGCGTGGGAGTCCAGTACGCTAACCACTTAGCTATTCCCTTCCCAATTCACTCTTTATTCTTTTCATAAGTCATTATTAAATTTTTCTCTTAATTCGTCTTACAATTGTAAATTTTTTCTTTTTTTTTTTTATTGGTCTCCAGTAGACGGATTTTTCCATGCTGTACAGTATTTTGTCTATTTAGTTTTTTTATTTACATTATATTCTTTCCATTTTGAAAATTTGGAAAAATTTATTCTAGGAATAAAGTACAATTACAATTATAGTGTCTCAAGGTTCTAGTCTATTGTTTATTAAATATCTACTGCTTATGAATGAGACCTATAATGGAACCAGTACCCAGTAAATTCGCCACACAAAATCTGGACTAAATGGTTCAATAAGCAACTGCATCAAATCGCCACCACTGAACCTCCAAGCGCACCTCTATTCCACCTTCTGCCACGCTCACTACAATGCACTGGCGAATGAGCTTCAACTTTGACAGCCAATCTCTCATGTAGAAGCTGTCTCTAATGGCAGGAGAAATTGAATATAAAGCCGACCTATCTGAGGGGCTTAATAAGTGAGTCACCAGATAAGCTTTAAAAGAGTAAACATAAGCTGCTACGCCAACTTCAACGGTTGAAAGATTCACTAAGCTAGCCACAGTAGCTTACTATTGTTAGACCAAGCAAGAGTTGTAACTAATCATAACACTCTTCAAGCAACTCAGTCAACTCCACTATTCTACATTCATCACGCTACAACAATCATGATAATCTTTTGCTCAGCCCTCTATGCACTCTTCTCCCTTAACCCAAAATATACATTTTGTAATCAGTCCGTGGGTTCTCATTCACTATCATTCCTGATACCTTTACAGACCCAATATAAGCAGTAAGTTTTATTATAATTTTAATATATATATACGTTTCAATATAGTTAGTTCTTTAAAGGACTGGCCATCCACAATATAACATCTAAGAACCAACCGGGTAAAATAAAAACATTTTCTACATTTGTAAATCAATTATTTTAAAGCAGTCCTTCTGAATCCTTGCACAGTTATCCTGTACGCTGATGGAAAGATCTGTTCGTACAATAGTTTTTGATCCAACAATTCTCTATAGAGTTATACAAAAAAAAAAACTGGAAAAAATAAGCCGGCAAGAAATGATCTCTAGACACAAGAAACCATAAGAAACAAGTTCTTGAAGAAGCTGTTAGAAAAGGAAGCGCAGGGCTTGAGAAAATGCTGGTGGGTGATAGGAAATGTTGCAATGATAGTAGTGAATGGAATGCTTTCGAATAAGCTTTATGCTCCGAAGTAAAACAGGATCATAAAAATAAAGCGGAAGTGGATTCTATCTACTTCTGCTATGTTGCCTCAATGATGATGGTTTTTCTCATAAAAAGCACTAAAAACAATAAACGCTTCAGTACTGCTATGAATTGGTAGCAATTATAGTAAACTCAAAAAAAAATAATTGCCGAATTTATATAATTTTTTCCCCCCTAGTGAACAACATAATTAATAAAAGAATTTATTAAAGTGGGACCCCGTATTTATTATATTATAAATATATGTATGTATGTAAATATAAAATCCGGGTCACATATCACAGTCATTTTGAGATGTTGATATTTAATATTTTATAATTACTTGTTTTCACTTAAAATTGCCACACCTTATTATACAATAAATGGCCAGTTATAAATATTACTCTAATTTCAATGTTTGTATTTACTAAATAATATGGTACGGCTTAGAATAGATAGAGTTATTTAATTTTACTTCTTATAAATAGTTTTAGCTAAGGCCTATCAGGGATTATTGGTTTCGATAATATATATATTTCTTTACATAAATTTTAACATTTAAAATACATGAAGTAACTTAGAAAAATATAATTAGTTACAAAAATTTGTAATTAGTAAATTGTCAGTTTTCATTTAATTTATTCAAATAAAATATGGTCTTCAAACATCAGCAATATTTATATTTTACAGGCAATAATTTTTGTGAATAATACCCAAATTTTTATGCCTTTTTAGGAAGGGGCATAGACCCTTCATACTAGTTGGACTTGAAGACATTTTATGATATTTATCCTTAACGACCTGGTGCGAATTTTAATTGCATATTTTTGATAGTTTACCTTTTTTTTCAGCCGTGGGGAGGAACCAACAAACTTTAAGCTATCTAACCCACATAGCTAATCCAAAGCTTGGAGTCTTCTTGGAGCACTGTTCTTCGCTTAGCTGGACAGAGAGTCTGTAGAGGCTTTTAGGGGTAGAAAATCTCTGAGCAGCGTTACTGTTCTTGAACCAAATCTCTTCGAATTTAAAAGCAATCATGCTAAACACTGAACTAATCCTGTCCATCTATTTTTTACCACAGTTTTGAATCTTAGTTCCATAATCTGGTACATATTGATAATTATTAAATTTTTTTGTCACAGACCTGTAGTTTCTTATAGTGTTCGTACGAACCAATGTTTTTGTTTGTTTTTTTTTTACTGAAAAGGAGATTACTTATTAAAAGAATCTAAATAATCGTCTAAATAACTTTGGGCGTTCTTTTATAAACAGTGTCACGGTCCTGAAAAGTTAGTATATTTGAAAGTCGGTAGATTGCGGTAGAGCAGTGAGGAAGGTTTGAGAGAAGAAGGTTAAGAGATGCAGTATGGTCACATGTGAGACGGTACATCCATTTTTGTTTGTAAAAACGAAAATATATGAAGTTCTGTGTAGAGTACATTTAGTTTTGGACATTTCCTTGGATCATGTTGTAGCTGCATAAAATCAGCTTAATTGGTACAACAGTGCCAGTATAGGGGCAACTAAATTTTTTTATTTTCAATTTAGCAAGTGTAACAACACAAAATCCCATTTTGGAAAATTAGCAACCCTTATTTTCTTTAAAAACGACTGCGATGCATGAATGTCTTACAAAATCTACATTAAGGTCAAATTATATAAAGAAGGAAGAAATTTTAACTGACTGAAGAAAATTAGACTGTGTATAGATGTAGCAACTGATATAATATGGCAAGGTATGTTTGATATATAACTATCGCTATACTTAGAGAGACAAGTCCTTCACACCTTCATATAATATTTGTTAATGCATGAACAGATAAGAGATATGTAACCATCAGACTGAGGCCAAATTATTTAATGATTCCATGTTCCATTTGTTGCGGCCAACATTAAAGTACGAATATGTTTACATTTTAATAACTGACACTGTTCGTAACATGTTTAAAGCAGCCAATAG
>JAAEAF010006924.1:0-45629 GCA_011037195.1 Triatoma infestans
GGTATATCAACTACACATACAAGGAGCTACAACTTTTATTTGTAACATTTCTCCGGGAAAATTCATTTAAGGGCACTTTTGAGGGAAGGGTGGGGGCTGTTTTTTTCTAAAGTGCTATCATAGTTGATTATACAATTCTATCATCCAAACAGAATTAATTAGAAATAAATAGATGGCCAAAATTCCGAGCTTCAAGAAAATTAGTAAACCAGAAGTGCGCTTTAACTGAACATTTTTTTTCAGTTTCCGACAAATTTCATTAAATTTGGTACACATTCTATGAAATTTCTGTTATAATAATTTTGAGAACTGGAGTAAGAGAAAGTTGTTTGAGTGTTTCACACCAGATTTTTTTAATTACATTTGGAATTTCTTTACTAATGTCAGCAATATTATAATTAATATTAAGAAGATAGTCTGCGTCAATAATAGATATTTTATACTTAAATTGTGTGAATTTTATTTTATTATTCGGAATTGCGTCCATAATGATTAATTTGGGCAACCTATGAGCGTCCATAGAGTTCATTTTCACCCACCAATTTAACATCCTTTTGAGCACCTCCGTTTGAATATGACTCATGCCTGTCTCCAAGAGAACCATATATTGAGGGGGTCACGATACCATATGAAAATAGATTTAAAAAATTGGTCGTTGTTACATCACTTTTCTGTAGTATATGTACCAGAAACCGCTATGAGGTTCCTTATTTCGGACGCATATTAAAAGAGTGGAAAAACGTAAGGCTCGTAAAAGCTCAACTTTCGTATCAAAGTCATTCGGTTTGGATCTCATTAGAATCTCCTTTACTCTGCCTGAAACTATTTTTGACTTTTTTACAAACTCGTTTGCGGCTATAGAGAAGACACCGTTAGAGTGAAAAATTGCTGGTAATTAATCCTTTTAATTATGCTACAATGCTGATGAGTAATTACGTTGAGATATATATAGTAATACTTGGTTAAGATAAAAGTCAAAATATAGCAATAGCCATTACTTTTCTTGAAACATGTTTTTCTAAGTGTGTGTATGTGTGGGCAATATCGGTAGTATGTGAATGCATGTTTGTGTATGTATATTATATGTATATATATACCGATTTTACTATAATCGTTAGGTTGGGTCGAAGAGATGGTAGGAATATCGTGAAGTACCCCATCCCAAGGTGCTTAATTTATTAAATTTAGTGAGTATTCGAGTATGATTATTTTTTACACTCAATCCGAGGGAGTGCAGTTTGGCCATAATTTTTCGTGAACTAGGGTATCTGAAAGATCGTTTAAAATCAATAAACATCGTATAGATGGTCAGTTTTTTTAGACAAAGGGCAATGTCGATGGTAGAGCTCAAAATAAAAATGTTATCTACCTAGCCTTTAAAAGGTCGTTTTGCTCTTCCGGTAAATGTTTTGTTAGCAAGAAATAGCTGTCAGTGAAGGTGTACTTCAGGGAGAAATATTGAGCCCTCTCCTTTTCTCAATATACATTGCTGGTATAGTAACTCATTTTGAGAGGTTTGATCTTAACGGATTGGTTACAAGCGGAGAAAAAGATCTCCCCTGTTTGTTATACGCGGGTGACATGGTTATACTCTCATATTCTTGAAGAGATATTCAATTAAAGCTTGATAAGCTTTCTACTTATTGTAAAGAACATTCCTTATAGGTAAATGCCAGTAAAACTAAAATTGTTATTTTTCATAAAAGAGGAACGCTTGGTAATATGAAAAAGATTAATTATGAAAATTTTGAAATTGAAATCTGTAAGTCATATGTCTGTTTAGGTATTCCGTTCACTTCTTCTGGAAAGTTTAGGCAAGCTTGTTTTGCTTCTCTAGCCAGGAACACTGTCTAATTTTCTCATTCTGCTGGCATTATTTTAATAAAACTCATAGCCCAAACCATCAAGCCCTGGCCCCTTACATGATCAGTATCACTTCTTGCGATTCGGTCAGGGAAATATCCACTTCTAGGATTTGATTTGTTACATTAAAAGAAATATGGCAAACGGTTCTGAAAGAGTCGAAATTTTTATATTAATTTACAATGATATAGAATGGAATTGATTGCTGGATTATTGGCTCGAAACTTTTTGACAGTTAACCAGAAAGATTTTGAATCTCTTACATTACTATGTTCGTCTAATATATATGTAAATTGTATAACTTTTTAGTTGTTAACAATTAGCTTGTACTTCTTTTTACTTTTAATAAACTCAATGCTGCAGAATACTTATTTCATTTTAGATTATGGTATTATCGTATAACTTGTTATTTTAGCTGCAATACATTTTTCATCGTACCAAATTTTATTTTGTTTTCTGAAAAACGCCTGTAATATTTTTTAAAAATTAAGACAAAGTAAAACTGAACGACACTTTCAATATAAGAAACACACAACACCTAATACAATTAACTGAGAATATAAGACTCACTGCAAATTCCTGATTGCCATCCCTCGATATTACCAACCTATACATCTCCATCCCAATCACGGACACACTGGATATAATGAAACAGAAGTTAAAACAAGAAGAATCCACGCAATTCATTCAACAACTCACAACTTAGTACAACCACAACGACACAGAACTACTTTAGATTTAACAACAAGTTCTACCTCGCCACTGATGGCCTGGGAATGGGGCACCCCACATCAGCTATCCTATTGGAAATATTTATGCAAAACATAGAAGAAACTTAGGTATCAAAACTGAAAGAGGAGTTCGGGGTAACATTTTATGCACGATACGTAGACGATTCCTTCCTCATATTGGAATATGACATAGACATAGACAAATTATTACATAACCTTAACAACATAAACCACAAAATAAAATTCACGTACGAAAAAGAAACTAACAACACCCTCAACTTCTTAGACATAAAATTCACAAGAAACGACAATAAACTGGAATACGGAATATAGAAAACCAACCACCTCCGATGCTATCATACTGCACAATTCCAGCCACCTTACCCAACACAAACTAGCTCCTCTTAGACATCTGATGAACAGACTTAAATACATATCCCTCACACTAGAATTACAGACAATCTACAACATAGCTGAGAACAACGGGTACAATGTGAATATAGTTAATAAACTTCTCAAAAACGAACCACACTACACGACCAAAATAGGACTGACAAAGAAACAACAGGCAAATTCACCACATTACATATATCGGAAACCACACGTACAAACTGACAAATTTTTTTAAAAAACTGGGCATTAAGACATCTTTCAGAACAAACAACAAATTAGGCAACAAAATCCGCACTCGTACTGAGTTCACTGACGTCAGCGCCCGCTCTAGCGGTTACGTCGCCCCGGACAAAAAGACAAATTGCCGCCCCTTAAGAATACATACACTACCAATCGGAAGTTTGGGATCAGTTAAAAAATTGGGCTTGAACTACTTCACTATAGTCGATCGTGTCAGAAGTCAATCTCTTGCTATAGAAATGTATAGTTTCTCTAGGCAATAAATAAGTAAATATTGAATAAAATTTCTCAAGAAATGTTTCAAGCAATTGGACCAGCCGTTTCAAGAGATTTTGAAGCTGCCTTCAAAAATATATCAAATACAATATTCAATCAAATACCAAAAAATGAAATTAGCCCGTAAATTTTATTGACAAGATTTAGATAAAAGTTCTTGAACTGTATTTTGGTAGTTACATATAAATGCTTATAAAAATAATGATTATATAGGATGATTGCTATTTGAATCTATCCTTCAATAGTCTTAAATTTCTTATTTTAACATTGTATCTAAGTTATTACATATGATAATTTTAATATTCGCAGCCCTCTATAGCTTCTAACTGAAAAACAAATGTAAAAAATCTGAACCCTGTGATGAAAAAGAAAGGAGGGAAAAATATCATATTAAGCATTATTCCAGAAAAATATCTTGGCAAATAATATGCCGAGAATTATCTTAATAGCTTGTGCAAGAAATATAATGCAGAAAAAAATAAATAAATGTTTGAATTTTATTAATATATATTAATATAATTTAATATGTTCATTTATTTCTAGTTTAAAAATGAAGTGTACGCTTCTTTTTTTTTCAATTATAATGTACATCTAAGTAATTTTTTCAGTTTTTGTGATTTTCTCCATAAAAACACCGACGAATTTTATTAAATTTGGTATACTAACTATAAAGTTTGTCGATTACAATTTTGAAAACTGGAATAAGAGAAACTTGTGTTAGTGTTCCACACCAGATTTTTTTTTGTTTTCTAATTAAAATCCTACCTTTTTTGTTTTCTAATTTAAAAGTAACTAATTAAAATTAGTATATTTGTAGTTACAAACATGGTCACCAGATAACAACACCTACTGAGAAATCAATTTTATTTATGGTTATACAGGTGTCCCTACTTCCAAAGATTTTTTGCTAACCACTTCCCTTCCCTTCCAAAAGACGCATTTTAAACTATTGAAAATTTTTATACATCACAGGATGGCGCTGTGATCGGGTGGCAAATTTTGGAACTACAATTCGTTATATTTAGAAGCTTATGCTTTCTAGCAGCAATTATTTGAACTATTACAAATTCAAGATTAAGTAAGTGCTGTTACCTGGCGTTGAATTCAGAAACTAATTTTATTCGTTTTTAACTATTTATGTTTATTTCAACTAAAATGTAAAATTTGAATTTTTTTTGTTTGTTTTATAAGAGTACAATCCTAATTTTTTAGAATAAACTTCATCTACAACAATTACATTCTTAAAACAGTTATAAAAAAGAAAAATTTTATATTTGTTCCTTAGCTCTATCTTTTTTTATGTCTTTTATTAATTATTCAATTATTTGTTAAAGGGGGCTAATTGTGATTCTAAAATTAATTATTTTCTCTCTTGTTAAGTTACAGGTATTTCTTATATTTAATACCGATTTAAAATATTCTTCCAAATAATTGTGAAGGGTGTTCTATCCCGAAACTTAAATTGTCCTGCAAATTGCCGCCACAAGCATTGCTACTGGATTGATAGCTTGCTATCATGCAATGCAATCTTATTTAGGCAAATAGTATAATCCTCAAAAATAATAGTGTAAAATTCAAATTTTACATTTTAGTTGAAATAAAAATAAATAGTTAAAAACGAATAAAATTAGTTTCTGAATTCAACGCCAGGTAACAGCACTTACTTAATCTTGAATTTGTAGTAGTTCAAATAATTGCCGCTAGAAAGCATAAGCTTCTAAATATAACGAATTGTAGTTCCAAAATTTGCCACCCGATCACAGCGCCATCCTGTGATGTAAAAAAATTTTCAATAGTTTAAAATGCGTCTTTTGGAAGGGAAGGGAAGTGGTTAGCAAAAAAGCTTTGGAAGTAGGGACACCTAGTGACAAACTATATAACCATAAATAAAATTGATTTCTCAGTAGGTGTTGTTATCTGGTGGCCATATTTATAACTACAAATATACTAATTTTAATTAGTTACTTTTAAATTAGAAAACATAAAAGGTAGGATTCTTTATTTATCTGTAATACATGTCCACTAACCGTTTATTTGCAAATGAATTATACAATAAAGGAATGAAGGGTGATTATTTTATACCAGATTTCTTTTTCCTAAATCGTGGCAGTAGACTAAATAAATTTAGGGAGGTTAAATCTAGACTATGAGGAAAAATGCAGACATTGTCAACAGAGCATTATTTTGATTAGGAACATAATTTTTTTCTTGTACAACCTTTATTTGAATCTTATTTTTCGCATTATTTGTTTGTCTCAAAAGTTTTATTTTCGGGACTTCATCTGTCATCAGTTATTTTAGTGGTACTTTAGAGAAAAACGTATTGCTATTGTTCCTTCAGAAAAATGTGGCAAATAAAAGTGATAAGAATTTATATGTATAGATAGTATTCAACGTTTAAAGAAAATCGTTGCAGCCAATTTCGAGAAAATCATGAAAAAGTGCACACAAAAAAAATGCAGTAAATTCGCACTGTCGATTTGTGGATGTCACACTGTGGATTTTGCCGTCTATGCAATCCAAAAAGTAAATTCTGGCAAATTGAATTAATTAACTGTCTTTGTTCTTAATTTGTTTGCAAAATTAAGCCTTTGCACTTCTATGACTAGTTGCAGCGCTCGCTCTAGCGGTACTTCGCCCCGGACAAAAAGACAAATTGCCGCCCCTTCACTACCGATCAGAAGTTTGGGATCAATCAAAAAATTTAGTTGTTTACTAAAATTCTTTAAAGGAAAGTATAGTTACATAATAATAATAATTTTCCAGTAACGTGATTTATGGATACTACCTCCTCCATTTAAATGGCACCTTTAAAATCAATATTTTATTAACATAATATATCTCGAAGGATACCTTTACACGCCCGGAGCCCTTCTGCGGTTGCCCAGGAGCCTCATTTATGCTTCTATCAAGGAATGGATAGAAGACCAGCATCTGGGATGGTGGGAAAGAACGTCAGGGCAGAGCCAGGCTGAATTCTTTGTTAAGACATTTACCTACATTCATTAGGGATCTATTGAACCATAGCCGAAGAGATACAAGGATAATAGTGGGTCTGCTAACAGGGCATTGTAGGCGGCTGAATAGGCACATACACCATTTGCTACTAGCAGATAACGCGTTATGCCGTTTCTGCAGGGCCCAGGAGGAAACCCCGGCACACGCCCTTTGTGTGTGTGCCGGCCTGGCGAGGACAAGGTTTCTTCAACTGGGGAGTAGCAATCCCGAAGCCACGAGCTTCATGACGGAGCCATTTTCAGCTTTGCTAGGCCTGATTAAGAGGGCGAAGCTGAGGGATGTCAAACCCAGGGCATACAAAATAGACCTCTCAATGAAGGTCACAGAGGAATGAGGGGTGGCCCTCCCTATCTTACATAAAATACACTTTGCCCTTTGAGAAACAATTTACCTCTTGGATTTATTAGTAATTCACAGAGAATAATTTTTTTCAAATTATTGATTCTGTTTATAGATTAGGCCTTTGTATTGTTTGTCAACAAATCATATTTACTTACTTTTTATTCTATTTTATTTAATTGGATTAGTTCACTTCTTGAGCTTCACGGTTTTCGAGTATATCTTTTTGCGTTTACGAGTATATCTTCACGGTTCAAGAGTACATCTTAATGCAACGTTGTTTTTTCCTCTTTTGAATTAATACAAAATGGGCCAAGTTAAAGAACTGACTGTTGCTACCAGAAGTGCCATTTGAACTTTACATAAAATAGGATAAATAGGGAACTTTACATAACGGCTGAACTTAAAATTTCGAAAAATGATGTTCACCGTGCTATCAAACGGTTTAAAAAATATGGTGATCAAGAAGATTTACACCGCTCCGGGAGACTAAAAATCAACAACCACAGGTGAGGATAAGTTCATTATTTTATGAAGTAAAAGAAACAGACGACTCACAGCTCCAAAAATCAGAGGGGAAGTCATTAAAACAAGTTCGAGGCCAATTTCTGTCTCAACTGTTCAAAGGCGACTTCGTCAAGCGAACTTAATACGAAGAGTTGCAACACTGAAACCATTATTAAAGGGTGCAAACACGAAGAGTGGGCTCGAAATACAAAGACTTCACAGTGAAAGGTTGGAGGAACCTTTCACCTCAGAAAAACTACATCCACAATGCACTATTATTATTATTATTATTGTCTAAGGGGAGGGGCCAAACCCTACGCTATCCAAAGCGTCACTGGGCCCACATAGCTACCCCAAGAAAAACAACTACAAACCGGGACTAGAACAAAATTCACACCCGGATCTAATCCATTTAAAACTCACCGCAGTCTGAATAAATTGGACAATAACCTTAAGCGGAAATAGCCTAAGCTCTTCCACAGACATCCTATTCCGACCAAAGGTCCTGAACCTAATTTCCTCACAACCCAGGCAATCAGTCATAAGATGGATGGGTGTTTCCTCCTCTGTCTCACAGACTCTATAAAATGGATCCGGCATGAGCCCTATTATGTAGAGATGTCTCCTTAAACCACAATGTCCAGTAAGAGATCCAACCAGATGCCCGAGAAAGACAAAGCTAGGTCTCACTAATAGCCCTGTCCGGACCCCCATGAGAATCTAGGACTGCCGTCAACCAACTGTGGTCATCCATAAACATGATTGCTGTGAAGCGATCCAGGTCTGGAAGCCTGACAGACATGTGCCAGAAGACACGCCAACAGCAGGCTCGGGACCAATGAAAGGAAGAGAAGTGCCTAATTTGGCAAACCTATCCACCTCCTTATTCCCAAAAATTCCCATGTGACCTGGCGTCGAGGCTAGAAGCACATCCTTCAGAGAAGAAAGCTCTTCCAGTCTTTTAGAACATTCTAACACCAACCTGGAAGTGAAGACACATGAACTCAGCGCCTTCAGCGCGCTTGGCTATCCGAGCAGATGCAAACACCTTTTAAGTTAGTGTTACGTACCCTTTCATCCAAGACACAACAAAGAATAGCATAAACCTCAGTCTGGAAGACCAGGGTCCATTCACTAAGAGTTACTGCCAAATGATCTCCGGTCTCAAAATAAATCGCAGCTCCAGACCTACCATCCATTTTGGAACCGTCCGTGTAACACCGGAAGTATCAGGTATCACGACAGACGGACCCAATCTTGACCAATATTCACTAGAGGGTGATCGGACACTGTAAGAATGCTCGAAAACAAAAGTGTTCAACATTCTATCAGAAGGAAAACCTGTAACAGGAACCTTCAAAAGCATCTCGCGATGAATGGTAGAGTGATTATATCGCTTACCCTGCCAAAAACCTGACTGTTTAATTTTATAACAGGCTTTCATTGCCATAGTTTACGCTAGTCGTTGACCAGAGCTGGGTTAGGTTCTGGCCCCCTGTTTAGTGGAGTCAGGAACCAAAGTGATGTGTTGGACTGCAAGGCAGGCAGGGGGAACTTGCCTCCAGCCTGAATCTGCGTCCTCAACCACCCGAACTTCCCTTCCCCACGACACAGGTATCCACACACGGCAAACATGTACAATACACCCAATACACCAGCTTTGTGTAGGGTACGATGTTAAGGCGTTTAGGTTAAGTGATGCAGCATGAACCCCCATAGAGGCTCCGCAGCAAAAGAATTGCTGCAACAGTTTCAGGCCGCACATAAATTAGGAGATCCAAACAGAGGGCGGAAAAGTTTCTACTAACTCACTCCTGACGGGGCACCGCTGCACTTGATAGTCTGTAATTGTAGCTGAGGTAGTGGGAGTGCTACGTTCCCAAATAGTCCGAAGGCTACCCTCTGCGTTCGCCCACCAGCTTGGCATTCACGCTTCCACAAAAGTGGAGCGCAGATGTTTCCAGAGCCGCGACGAGGACTTGCTGGTTGGACTTGAATGAGATTCCGCGACAGAATATCCGTCTGACAGAAACATAGGGAAGTTTCTGTGAGTAAAAATAGTCTCTCATACCATTTTCCATAATACCACATAATACCACTCATCCACATTCATAATACCCGCCGTTCGCAAAGAGAGGACTCGGTCATGGTTTGGGAATGTTTTTCAGGCTATGGATTAGGTGATCTCGTCCGTATTGACGGGATAATGAAAAAAGAAAATTATAAAAGCATTTTAGAAAATCACGTCTTACCCTGCGGTCAGCGATTGATTGGGGAAAAAATCGTTATGTAAAATAAATATAATACACTTTTATTCTAGGTGGTCCAAACTTTTTATTAGCAGTGTATGTTTTTTTAAGCAAGTCTATGCATGTTCAAACACAGGCTGAAGCAGCACTCTGCGTGCTAATGCTATTCTGTTCAGAGGAGTATATATGTAGTTCAAGCAAGTTCAAGCATCGTCCTTTACAAATTCTGCGATAATTTTTCAATAATAAAGTAAATATTTTTAGCTTTAAGACATAAATAATATAAATACGCTATGCACTATAAATTTGTAGCGAACGAAAAAATCGATTAGTGAAATTTGAGTATTTAACACAAAAATATTTTTCCCACACTTACAGCCAAAATGGCGCCCCGGACAAATGTCAAATGACAAATGAGGTGTATCACAGCAGTGGGGTAAAATCAGGGAACGATTTACCGAACACATAATAAGATCATACAAGTACAACAAAGTTGACTCAAATTATGCCAATCACCTAAACACAAACAAACACAAACACAAACCCAATGATATCAACACCACGATGAAACTAATATATCCTGGCCATAAAGGACAATGACTTGACATGATAGAACAATTCGAAAATATAAACAAAAGACACACAACTTAATAAACGAACAGACAAAATTCAAAAAACCTCTTCAAATAGTAGCAATAGAAACACAATTAACAGTACAAATACTATACATGAACGAAATAGTTCTTAAAAAGATTTTAGTTTTAGTTTAGTTTAAATCTACTATTTAAAAAAAACAACATTTAAATACCCACATTTAAGTATGCGTGCGTACATGGATGGTATTCGAAAGGTGAAATGTTGAGTGAAATGCATAATTATAAAAAACTTAATTAAAAAAAAACATATTTAGTTATACATGCGTGCGTGGATGACGTATGTGAATTGTGAAGGGTAAAATGCAAAATATGTTTAGTGTCATCAAACAGCCTGCTCATATATATTGCTTGGTTGTTTATTTCTTTTGATTATTTTAATTGTTATTTTAATTTTTATTTGTATCGCTTAATTTTAAATTATGTTAAATTTAATTAAATTTATTTTGATTAGTTAATTGTAAAGTGAATCTCCCTCCAACAATAGAGTTTAAAAATTAGACCCCCACGTATAGTTTCCATTTTAAGAAAAATTTGCCCCTTTAACAACCCAAACACGTGTTCCTTTTTCCCACTGAGGTACCCTCGCCATATCCCTCTTGACCTAGTTTAAGAGTTTAATTTTTAAATACAATTAAAAAGACCAGTCAGTTTACAAACTGAATTGGCTCTGTCAAGTCTGTATTATCACACTGTCTGACAAACGCATCCTGAGATGAGCGAACGCCCGAAACCGCTCGATGACCACAAAAAGAAGCAGGCTATCACGGAAAATATCTCTGATGCTTTTCAGCTTTGTGGAACCAACCACCACAACAATTATTTAAATTCATTTAGAGAATAATATATTTATTTCAAAAAAAACCAGTGGTGATCTCTTGCTTATGTCTAATACTTCTCTCTCTTTAAAGCTTACATACACCCAAGCCCAGTACAAAACTGCTCGTGTTACACTACAAACATACACACACATCATGCCAACACATTACATGGCCCTGCATTTCTTGTTTTAGCTTGTAACCCATAAAATATTGGCAGCGCCAACTGCACTCGAATTACTTCCGCGTTCACATCCAGCTCATTACCATTGAACTATTCCCATACCTTTAGTATATTAGTAATTTTACATCCTGAAAAACGATAAGAATTTTGCGACTAATAAGAGAAAACCATACTGTTTAATGGAAATCGATAAAAAAATACAAGATACGCAAACGGTTCTTTATTAAGTTCAATGATCTTATAACACTGTATGTACGAATTGCAACTATTTCTGCCTGAAGTATGGGCTTCATTTCAATATTATTACTAAAATGGGCTAAGTTTTAATATACTCGTAAGTTTTCCCTAATACCTATTGGAAATCAAAAATTCAAATAAACTTACTGTCATATTTTTCAAAAATGATATGCCGTGAAATTTTTAGTCGAGAACTATTTAGTTTTGAGAGAGTTGTTGGCTGATTAGCTTTTTATTGCTTTTGTATAGATTCATGATGGAAAAAGTTACAGTTCTTCTTGGATTCTACTAATGGTTTACATTTGTTATACCTCAGCAATTTGAAAAATGAATGAATTTTCTGAAATCTCTATTTCATACCGAAAGGACTGTTTTTTTTTTTTTTTTTTTGAGCAACATAAAATGAAATTTAGTGACAATGGCGTGCTGGCACTTTGGAAAAATCAATTAACAAAGTTTAATGGTCATTAAATATAGCGTACACTGACCAAAAGTAACTTTCAATTCAACAATCAAGTAGTTAGTATAGCGATAAATTGAGAGCTTTTGTTTATTTCTAACTTTAATGCTGGCTAAACTGTACTAATCCTGACTTTCCGTTGAGTCAATTTGTCCGAATTAGGGCTATTTCAAGCGTTTAAACTGCAGGATCAATGATTCATTCTTACTTCTAGTTATTTTTTTTGTTAGTTTGTTTTAACGGTTAAACTTTTTTACAATGTTAATGTTAAGACTAATGAATTTTTTTTTTCTAATAAGCTGACATTTTTTTAAAAAAAAATACTAGAAAATAAAAATAAACATTCAAATTTTTTAAAATATCGGAAAACATTCTTCCTTAATAATTGATTTTTTTTCCCCTAATTTAACAGAACATAGAGAAGTTTATCTTACTGCTGTAAGAGTACAAATTACGAAGTTTCCAATTCCCGAAAAAGTTAGAAATCAATTCAAGAAGTTATTTAGATATCCACCTTCTTCTATATACAAATGTCTAGCCATGTTGGAACATGTTACAAGTACTGGATGGTAAAGAAAACACAAATACACGCAACTGTTTCACACAACTACGCCTCTGGCTAACAGATATCGGGGAACCAGATATTATTTATAGCACTGATGTAAATATAATTAAGAGGAAAGTGTCTGAACAAACAGAGAAATGGCGAAAACTCTCTATCTATCTATCTATCTATCTATCTATCTATCTATCTAATCTATCTAATCTATCTAATCTATCTCTAGCTAATCTATCTATCTACCTATCTATCTATCTATCTAATCTATCTAATCTATCTAATCTATCTAATCTATCTAATCTATCTAATCTATCTAATCCATCTATCTATCTAATCTATCTAATCTATCTAATCTATCTAATCTATCTAATCTATCTAATCTATCTAATCTAATATCTAATCTATCTAATCTATCTAATCTATCTAATCTATCTATCTAATCTATCTAATCTATCTAATCTATCTAATCTATCTAATATATCTAATCTATCTAATCTATCTAATCTATCTAATCTATCTAATCTATCGAATCTATCTAATCTATCTAATCTATCTATAATCTATCTATTATCTATAATATCTAATCTCTAATCTATCTAATCTATCTAATCTATCTAATTATCTAATCTATCTAATCTATCATCTATCTAATCTATCTAATCTATCTAATCTATCTAATCTATCTAATCTATCTATCTAAATCTATCTATCTATCTAATCTATCTAATCTAATCTATCTAATCTATCTATCTATCTATCTATAATCTAATCTATCTAATCTATCTAATCTATCTAATCTATCTAATCTATCTAATAATCTATCTAATCTATCTAATCTATCTAATCTATCTAATCTATCTAATCTATCTATACGTCAAGATTCTTAAAATACAGTTTTTAACAATAAAGTGTTTCAAATAAACAGATTAGCTTAATTTATTTGTAGATTCTAGGCGATTCTAGAATCGTATCGCATTTTCGGACAGAATTTTAACTTGTGATGAAACTTTGGTACATCATTTTGTGCCGGAGTCTAAGCGTCAAAGCATGCAGTGAAAACATCTTGAATTGCCGGCCTGTAAAAAATTCAAAACGTAACCATCGTCTGGTAAGATCGTGGTAACCATCTTTTGGTGTGCCCATGGTCCGATTTTCTGAGATTTTGTTTTGTAGGAGCAACGCACTATCAACAGTCTGTACTACGCAGACATGATTATGAACAGTGTCAAGCCCGCGCTGATGAGGAGCTGTCTGGGATGGCAGAGGGAAGATGTGAAAATACAAAAAATAAAAACACGATGAAATATTGAATAAAAACGTAAAAAACAATATAATAATGATAAATTATTATAATATAATAATGCCTTAAGGGTTTCATCGAAAATATGAATATCATTAGTGGGGGATTATTGTATTTATAAAAAGAAAACACAAACGATTAATACAACTTGCAATATATTTGACAATTAAACACTGAAAATTAATAGAACAACTTGAAATATACAAACATCACCCCAACTTCTTTGAACGTCTTTTTGCTACTGAATAAAACTCAAAAGTCGCCGCACTTTTTTGAAAAATCCCTACTACTCATAAGGTTAACTGGAGGGGGTTTAAGAACCCTTTTTTCCCGCAATTAGGCCGTCCTGAGCGAATTTGTATCTCGGAGGATAACGAAATCCGCCAAGGTTTCATGTACTCTGCACATGTTGATGTTTTTATGTTTTTATCATAGGTATTTTTCGACTTGATTCTGAATACCTTGTAAGGGCCGATGTATTTAATTTTTAACTTGGGTCCTTCGAATTGCAACCAGATCGCCTAATATATATTCTGCGGCAGGACGTCTTCTTAGATTATAAGACCTACGGTTCTTTCTTGAACCTTACGAATTTGTATCTTGGTGTTTTCCTGTTCGTTTCCTGTATAAGGGTGCCCCTGTTCTTTTCCCTTACACTCGAAGCTTTTATGGCAAAAACGGTTACCTTTGAAGCATTTAAAACCCTGTGCTATTAATTTACAATCAGAAGATTTATGTCCTTGAGCTCCGCAATTATAACATCATATCAGGCTTTCTGATCTGCCATCATTCTTTGGTTTGGGCATATTTCTTAGAAACTGTTTCGAGGTAGGTGCTCTAGACGCATTTTGCAATTTCGGCTCCTACTTAGATTTGAACTCATTGTAAATCTTCAGCTTATTCTTAAAATCATACAGGCCGGCAGCCCCATATATAGAATAATTTTGTTGATAGGTTCATCAGATATCCTTTCTATAATGTATTGGATTAATGATGCGGGATCTATATCGCCTCTACTTGCAAGTTCTTTCATGTGAAGGTAATACTCTTGTACATTCTCTTGTGTATGCATCTTTCTTTTGGAGAGCATTCGATGAGTTTACTGTTACACTAATTTGATGAGTTTACATTAATCTGTTCGATGAGATACTGTTAAACTTTTTAGAAAATTCTTCCATTTTAAAAAATTTGTTTCAGTTTCAATCACGAATTTATGCTATTTTCGCTTTCAATTTGAAGTTTGGCTAAACCTTTTAAAGCTTTTTTGGCGAAAACAAACTTCTGTAGTTCGTTCCACTCGAACAAAATGGCCATTCCTCAAAATCAGAAATCCATTTTTCTATAGGATAAGCGCTGGTACCAACAAATGATCGTATCGAATCTTCAATGTCTCTAAAATTCATTGTAAATTGTAATGTTTCGCTTTTTACATCACTCGAATTTGAGACAGACGAAAAGTCATAACCCTCTTTGCTAGTTTGTACAGCCTCATTTAATAGATTGAAATGTTCTTCATGTTCATCCTCTTCGCTATGTTTGTTGAGCAATTCAATTTAATTGAGCAGCCACACATTTCGCACAATTTCTTGTGGAATAATGTGCTTTTTCCCTCTTCTTCACTGTTTAATCTTGCACTAGTTTCTTTCAACGTAGTTAAATCGGTTAGGTTATTGCAGATGGACATTACTAAATCATGCTTTGGTCTACTGAACTCTAAACGTAGAAACTTGAAATTAAGGCAAGGTCTGCGACCGAGAAATTGTTGGTAATGTACTGGAGTTTAACTTCATATTCTTTTGAGTTTGTTGTAAAAGTAAAACCTACAAAATTCATAAACCTTCTTACGACTAAATCTGACACCTTCTTTTTCATATAATTAATTTGAATAAAGATTTTATAATAGAGAAGGGCGCCTCTGTTATACTGTGAGCAATTGTTTCAGTTTCTCCTAATGTCACCATTATTAATAGAAAAAAAACAACGTATAATATGATTATCAAAAACAATCTATTAAATTTTTTGTAGTCTTATAATTACTCTTCCGAGCTTTTAAAGAATATGTGAAATATTCTTCAATCTTTTAATTCAGGCTTCTGTAATGACTTATGATTTCTTCATCTTCCGTCTTTAATTATTAATCTTCATAAACGTCATTAATTCTTTATTCTTAATACGTCTTAATTCTTCATAAGCGTCATTAATTCTTTATTCTTATATACGTCTTTATTCTTCATTTACTTCTCAATACGTCACACACGTCTTTAATATCTTATAAGGCTTTCTTATCGCCAGCTCTTAATTAATTACGTCTTCAATACTTACCTTTGACCTCTTTATTTAATGTCATTCTTTATCTAAATTCTAAACAAATTTAAATACAACATATTTACATCTTTAATTAATAAAACAAGAAAAACTTAATTATTAATCTTTTAATAAATGAAAATAAAATTATACCAATTTAATTCTTAACTTTTTAATAAAAAGTATAAAAAGCAACCGGAAGTAAATTAGAATTATTTACTCCTTTTTAAAAATGATATAAAATGTACCGACAAACAACAAAGAAAAAGAAAGATTAGTTATTTCATTATAGTAATAAAAACTTGGAAAAAGTAAAAATGTTCCATTAATCGCAATAAAGCTCTTTGAAACATGCATGAGATGCCGACTTTTAAAACAAAAATACATAGTTCAACTTATTTTGGAATCAAATAAAATTAAATAAAAATTGTATTCTCGATCCTTATTTGTGCAATAAAAATGTTAATTGGAATTTAAAAGTTAATAAAACTGGATTAATGTAAATTGACTAGTTACAAATAACAAAAACACACTGCATAAATAATGTCACTCTTGAAAACGAATATTTTAAAAAAAAGGTCAAGTCTTTCTTCCTAATGAATTTCGGACGAGCCCCCAAAATTTGTGGGATGATTGTATTTAAAAAAAAGAAAACAAAACGCTTAATGCAACTTGCAATATATTTGGCAATTAAACACTGAAAATTAATGGAACAACTTGACTTATACAACAATCACACCGTCTTCTTTGAACGTCTTTTTGCTACTGAATAAAACTCAAAAGTCGCCGCACCTTTTTGAAAAATCCCTGCCACTCATAGGGTTAACTGGAGTGGGTTTAAGAACCCTTATTTCCCACATTAGTGAACATTCTTGATTCATTAGCCGCCTCATCCTATGGACAGGTCTGTTCTGAAGATAGGAAGTTTTGGAATATGGTACATTGAATATGTGAAATGATCTGGTGATGGTAGGGGGAATTTCAGAATTGTAACTGTTCAAGCAAGTAAGGATTGCTAATTTGCTTGTGAAGTGTTATGTGGTAAATATAAACATTCTTCAATTTGGAAGTAATTAATAAAAATTCTTTAGGAAGTGACCGTTGCACATTCAAGGAACACCCTCGGTGTTCGCGCATGGAACGAATAAAGGGATGAATGTATAAGATGTTGCAGCAATCACTCAGAAGTGAACATAGATTTAACATTTATTAACCTAGATTTCTGTGAATCCTCAATTTAGGCACTCACATTGTTTAAAGCTCTATTGCTTTCTTGCCCACTTATGTTTTAAAAATTCTCTTATTTACTGATAGTATCTACTAAATGAATTTTTTTATTTTATTTTTTATGTAATAGTTATACAGTACCAGCACAAAATGTATTTTGCCTGTAATGCTGTTGTCTATAACATAATGAACTGACGTGTAGAACGTGTGCAGGTACCTCATCCAATGATGGCCCTGTTGGAGTGATTTGTTTATGAAGTGAAGGAAATGTAAAGTGAAATGAATATATGGGTGTGAATGTAATTATGCTAGTTCATAATGTCGTTCAGTGAGGTCTGTCAGTCAGTATGAAGTCTGTCTACGGTGGATGTAACAAGTCTGGCGGCTATCTCCGTTTTAGTCTTCTTTCTGGATCTAGAGTTTTTGTAAATTGTTGATGTGAAGATTTGTATGATACTTAGTGTACTAAATGAATTAATAAATTTTCTTAACTATCATGATTTCATAATACCGAAACGCGATGTTTCATATACTTGAACCTGTCTGCTGCATTTTTCTTGTTAGGCTTCTACTAGGGAAATAATCTAAAAGAAAAGCTGGTATTTTGCCAGATGTAGTGGAAGATGAGATCTCATAATCATCCCCGCAAGTCATTTGTCATTGTAGTAACACCATAGATCCTAGATTGTCCTTTCCCATCTGATCGATTCCACAATTAATCTTTCCACTTATACATTTCTATTTTTCTTTTATATCTTATTATTAATTCAAAATAGCTTCAAGAAATTTCAGTTAATCATGGGTAATATTTACTTTAATTCCTAAACAAATTAGAATTCTAGAAATAATTCGTTGCTTGACCAAATATTTGAGTTATGTAATGGAACCAATAAGCTGTAAATTCGCCATAGAAAAGCTGGACACAGTCCATTCATTAACAACATCAAGTCACATCAAGCTGCTGCCACCATCGCACTACCAAGCGCATTTCTACTCTCATTACATTCTCTGAAACTACTGAAATGTATTGGCGAATGGACTTCAACCACGGGCAGCCAATCTCTCACCAAGAAGCTGTCTTTAGAGATACGAGAAAGTGAATATAGATGACCAGCTGAGAGGCTACAATTCTACTTTGAAGAGTTAGTCTACAACTTTAAAGAAAGAATGCCACTTCAACCTTGAGCGGTTCATCTCGCTAGCCACGCTACTAGCTCACCATTGTTAGAACAAGCAAGAGTTCCACTCTACAAACGACTCGTAACATCAACGCTACACCACTTTAATTTTATCTGGCTCCCAACCATAATCATTTACTCTACACTCTCTTCTTTATTATATACACTCTTCTCTCCTTATTCAGTAAAATCGTAAATATATACATTGTGAGTCTAGTACCAGTTCGTGTGTTCATTCATTTCACCATAAAAACCTGTCACCATTAAGGAGGCCGCACACCGGCATGCTGAAGAGAAGCATCAAGATATAAGACACATGGCTTCATTCATGTTTCAGACTCACCTCCGTACACCGAAAAAGCAGTGTCTGCGTCGTTTTAGTTGGATAGCATGCCTTCTTCGAGTGAAGACGATGTTGTAATGTATATATGACTAAAATTACGTAAAAGGAGGAAAAGGAAGTGGTGGGTCCATAATTTTAATCAATCTTGTGTACAGTATGGCGCGTACGCTTTTAGCACAAGAGTTAATGAACGATCCGGCAAAATTCCAGTCTTATTAGCGTATGAACCCAGAAACATATAAGGGACTTTTCCAGAGGATTTTTCGCCTGTATTACAGAAGCAGGATATTAATTACAGAAAAGCTATAAGTGCTGATGAACGGCTACTTTTAACATTAAGGTACCTTCATAATACTAATGTCTCAAGTCACGCTACACCGAAAAGGAATATGCAAAAATCTTGCAGCGTCTGTCTGCGACTGTAACTTCATGTGATCGAATTTTGTTCCATCCATTGCGTGTGGTTGCAGCCATTTTGTCTTGTCCGTTGCATGACTTGACGCATGCCGGTGTGCGGCCTCGCTTAAAGTTATTTTTACGAAATAACCATTTATCAGAACTTAGTTTTTTCAATAATAATAATAAAAAAAAATACACTCATCAAGGCTGCAGTCATAATTATGTTTCTTGCTTAATAAATTTGTTCTATTAGATACTACGTAATAAATAAAGTATATGTTGCATACAGAAACTTTTGTAAGAGTGATGGATTTTTTATGCAGAAAGTAGGAAACTTATTTTAATTAATTAGATAATACACAACATCGGAAGTAGAAGAGTGTAACTCAAGGGATTCTAAAAATAAAAAAAAATAAAAAAAAATACTTTACAAAGGTTGTACTTCTATTATGGCTTCTTCTAGAATGCAATGTAAATATTTTAAATAACTTTTTCTGTTCCAGTCCCGTTTTTCTGTTTCTATTCAAATAAAATAATTTCAACTTCAATTTCAATATTTTCATTAATTAATTTTTCTCCTGGAAATTTAAGTTTTTAAATAAACCATATAGCAACTACTAGCATTACTAATAATTATTGTTAACCCAATAGTTACCCTCACGCGCTGGTCTAGATCAGCGGTTCTTAACATTTTTATAAGTTGGCACCCATGTAAGCATCAATTAATATATGTCCTCTCGGAAAATGTGTTCTAATTTTTGCTTTTACTAAAAAAAAAAAAAAGAAAAAAATTTCTAACGTGTCAAATTTTCAAAAGTACGTTTTTACCGGAAATTCTTTAAAAATAAAAATAAATACAAGTTTTTACGCATGGGCGACGAGAAAATTGCGTTTCAACGCTTTTGGATCCGAACTAGGTCTCATACTTGGCGAGTCGTTAGCCGCGTGGTTACCGTTGGCTTTTAACGGCTGGTCGACCTGGCTTACAATCTCTTTGGCCGAAATTCAATAGTCAACTCAGAACTGGCAAGGACATGGGAAATCCTACTATCTAATTAAACTTAGTACCAGGACTAAGCCAGCCTCAATCCTGATTCAATATTAATTGGTTTTGAAGTCCCCTGAGTACAAAAAAGTAGTGTTTAGAAAATGGTCTGTGTGTGTGCGTGTGTTTATGTGCACAGCGTTGCTCAAAAATCGAAAAATCACAGAAAGTTCAAACATGCCATTCCCGTTTAGGTGTCTGACAATAAGTTATCTATCAAAAATAGCTCCAACGATTTTCATTAAACTTATTATATCAATTATACATAATAAGAGCTACAATTTTTATTTAAAAGATTTCTTTAGGTAAATTCATTTAATGCTGCTTTTAGAAGAGGGGTGTTATTTTTACATAAAAAGTGCTATTTCCGTTTATAGTACAATTCTATCATTAATAATATATTAATTAGAATTAAATATGTAGCCAAACAACTTGCGGGACTGGAAGTGGTCTTTACTGAATAGTTTTTTTTCACGATATGAAGAAAATGCAAGCTCGTTGGTAAAAAAGGGTGCACACAGGTAGAAGAGTACAGTTACAGGAAGAGTTCATGAACCTTGTTAGCACTGTCTACCCCTTCTTCTCACAGGGGAAGATTTGAACCAACAATTAGAAGACATTCCTACAACACAATCTGAAACAGACATTCAAGCAGAATACTTGTTTTTTGCTCTCTTAGAATCTGTGGCAGTTTTAAGTTAAATCATAAGAGTTTATTCCAACTAATTTCAGTAAATTAATAAGTATATTGCTGTGTGATTGAATAGCATTTAAATATTTTTAAACGGCCTCTACACGGTCAATAATATTGACAATACTTTAGAGTAGTGACAATAATATTGACCATGTAAGGGGAAAAAATTGTATTGATGGTCGGTATTGACAAGAGGATTGATGAAATCCGGATTTTCTGATTTTCGTGTATCAATACTGGGAATTGGAGGGGATATTGACAATAATTTTGACCGTGTAAGGGCGGCGCCAATATTTCCATCAATACTCAGTTCAGTACTGCTAAACAACGTTACTAACCTGTACAAAACAAAATGGATACTATTGTAATAGGTACTGGTAAAAGATTCTATAACACTTACATTTTATACGTTTCTTAAAGGTGATTGCAAGTTTTATTATCTTATTATTCTAATTAGCATACAATTTATGTAGTCAATTGAATTTTCTCTTCATTATTACAGTTAAATTCAACAGAGTTTCAAGTATCTATTACAGCGTTGCTGATACTTGTTGGCGACATTATTATTGAAAACATCTTCAAAGTTACTGCTTGTGGCCAACTACCTCAGGGTTAAGGCTAATCTTTCCCTAACATTTATGCTTTCTCTCGTGTTTCTGTCCTATCTCTTCAGAAATGGTTCAACCAGCTGTAACATTTTGTTAAATGTAGGTTCATCCATTCTGAAGTAGTTCTTGAAAAATCATTAACATCGCTGAGGCTAATTTCCTTCCAGAAGCACTAAATCATCCAGAATATTCATCTCTTTTCTTTAACCACTCTTTCATCCACTGTTTGCGTTTCACTTTATGAATAGTGTCAAACGCCAAAATAATGGCTACGCAAGCTTTTGTATGATTATTCATTTCTTTAAGGGAAAAAAAGCCAACAAAATAACGAGTACAAACATGTAATTTCACTCTCCTAGTGGCAGAAGTAGTAATTAATTGAGCACAGGAATTGAAAAAAGTTATTGACAATAATATTGATCGTATAAGGTAATGAAGTATTGAGACTGGTTAGCACGAGGATTGATGGTTATATTGTGAATACTGATATTGACAATATTATTGACCGTGTAGAGGCCGCTTTAAAGAATATATTTAATTTAATCTACCAGTGTTTTCATAATTATTCTTATTACTTCTCTCTCTTAAAACTTACAAACACAAGCCCCTTTACAAAACCGCTCACGTCACAAGCTATCACTACGCTACAACACATCACACCAATAACATTTCAATACTAACTATATAAATACGAGGATTTGTAAGTTTTTTGAAACTTTTTTTCCAAGCAACTTTATTTGATAAAGTTTAGGAGGGGGTAGGAGGAAGTTATGCCTTCCTTAAATATGACATTTTATTAAATTTAAATTCTCCCATTGATATAATATTGAAGACAAGTATATTATCGTCAATATCATTGTCAATAACTTTTTTCAATACCTGTGCTCAATTACGTACTTATTACTTCTGCCACTAGGAGAGTGAATTTACGTGTTTGTACTCGTTATTTTGTTGTCAATTACAATTTTGTAAACTGCAGTAAGAGAGAGATGTGTGAGTGTTTCACGCCAGATTTTTTTGTTTTTTTTTTTTGGTTTATATTATTTCATATTTATTCTTGTAATATTTCCTATACAGTAGGTTTTGATAAAGAATAAAAATATATTGTTGGCAATAAAAAATTTCTTTACCATCTAGGGCCGATCTCCCATTTCCTGATTCATTCATATATTATTTATGGTTAATAGAATCGTCTAAACTCCTACTATACCAGCAAAAAAGTAAAAGTAAAATAAATAAAAAAAATGCCAAATAGAGTTGGCCGAGTTTAGATAGGACAAATAATTTAGAGAAGCGGTAATAATAATAACTTGTCGAAACGTTTATAGCCTGAGGTCATACTTTGTATAATAACTTACAAAAGTGGCTTTGGTGTATGAATTTGCTTTGTTTGAATATCAAGTTACAACTATCAGCACTCTCTTGAATAACTCATTTCTGTCTGTTGCTGTTTCTCCACTGTTTAGCTACCCATTATGGCTTTGATCATAATAAGAAATTTAACCCTAGCCCCCCCCCCCCCTTCCCAGCTAATTATTAATACAATAAATTTTAAAATCATCAACAGATGTTTCCTTCTAATTTTATTAAATATCTCATTTTAGTTAAATGTCTTTACAGTAATGTTGCTAACTTTTTCTTTTTAATTTAATTGTAACTTTATTATTGTTGTTTATTTGAACTAAAATATAATATTAATAAGTGAATAATTAATAAACTCACAAACTGAGCTTAATCACCGAATTCTGTTTTTTAATTCGTTATTTCTTACAATGAAGTTGAAGTATGAGACAAATCGTGACAAGTTCTTGCTAATAGCGTTTGCTAATGATCATCAATTCCTCTTACTCTTCAATATAAAAATTACCTTTATTTTAGCAATATCACACTTCTTTTTTTTTTAATTGTAATTAAATTTAATGAATCTATGTCATTAAATGTCACTGTCTGAAATGAAAATAAATATTATAAGATCAATCTTTAATTGGAAAAGAAATAAAAAAAAGTCTGTAATAAAAGCTTGTTAGAATTGAATTAATTGACAGGTATTTATTTTTCATCCATCTTTTACATTAACTTATTAAATTTTTTACTTCCCTCCTTATTCTATTTTTAATTCGAACTGAAAAAATGCCAAATTTTCGTAATTGAATTTACATGAGAAATAAATGTTTCGAAATATGAGAAAAGTGGTTTTAGCAAAAAAATGATGTTTATGTGAACAAAATGTCTCAAAGACATAAAATCGTAGAAATCTCATACTTGATATTGTGTTTAGGTATTTCTCGCCTCATCACGAAATGGGTTTTTGGGTAATAGTTAACCACACCACTTCCATCCACCGGAATATGAGTTTACTAAATGATTTTTTTTTTTTCACTTTCATGCTCCAACGGAAGAGCTTGTTGTGGCTATCTTTGATGTTTTTGAGCCATTAGAAGGCTGCGTGGTCTGTAAATATCTTAAATCTGTAGCCATACAATTTATATCTATAGGTTTTACATCCAAAGACGATGGCTAACAATTCACATGCGGTAGTACAGTATTTGGATTCTGCTTCATTAAGCACACGTGAAGCAAACGCTATGGGCCTTTCATCGCCATTAATATTTTGGCTTAAAATTGCGGAAATGCCTATATTACTTGCATCCGTAGTAAGGATGAATTCATGCTCGTAATTTGGATAGGCTAAGACAGGTGGAGATATTAAGGTGGATTTGAGAGCTTGAAAAGCGTCTTGACACTCTTGTATCCACTGGAAATTTACACCTTTCTTTGTGAGTGGCTTGGCAAGCTCAGAAAATTTGGGGATAAATTTCCTATGAAACCCAAAAATGCCCTGACGTCTTTTAATTTACGAGGTACTGGGTAGTCCTTAACCGATTTTAATATTTCTTCGTCGGGCATTATTCCGTTAGAACTAATTACGTAGCCCAGATATTTACAGATGTCTTTAAAAAATTGACATTTACCCAAGTCTATACACAAGTTACCGGTCTGAAGACGCTTCATTACTTTTAATAATTCATGAAGATGTTTGTCGAAAGTTTTCCTATGGAAGACGAGTATATCGTCTATGAAGGTATGGCAGATGTCACCAGTATATCCGGACATAATTTTGTCCATTAGACGCTGGTAAGCGCTTGAGGCGTTCTTTAAGCCCAAGGGAAGAACCTTGAATTGATAGGTTCCGAAATTAGTGACGAAAGAAGTCTTTTCTTTAGATGCTTCGTCAAGAAGGATGCCGTGGAAGGCACCGCTGATGTCTAAGGTGGCATTCAGTGTGGATGGGATATGCTGTATATCCTTGCAATTTTCTCAAAAATAACTCCATTATACTTTAAATTTCTTATAATAACTACTCACATAAAGGCATAGCATATCTATTTGAAGTATTTTTCCAGGGAATGGATTGTTTATAGGTATCTGGGGGGGGGGGGGCAGCACCTTTAAGCTTTCCTTTAAAGTACCACTGAGGTATTAATGCACCTATATAATTTTATAGTACATAGCCAAATTTGTTGAAAATTACTTATCTATAACTAATTATTAGTTACTTATTGGATATTAACTTTACCGAAAGGTTTTTGAGTTTCTTTGGAATTTTTTTCGAAAATAGCGAACGATTTTGCTTTTTAAGCAATTTTCCTATGCTAACTGCACAGGTATAATTTGTATCACTGTTTGTTTGAAAATTTGATTTTCAATGTTTCGAGAAATTTCAAACATTATTTGGGTTTGTTCAGTGTTATTTGCGCTGTCCTGTTGTTTGGTCCTAGTCTACAATGTAATCACTTCAACTACTATTTGCCTTGAGTTAATCACCAACCTTTATGTTTGTGTTAAAGGAAGTGAGTAAAATTTCAAAATTAGAGAAAATTTTAGATCCATTACATTTTTGAAATCAAATCAGCTGGATGTTTGTATTGTTCGTACGTAGAATCCAGACGTCGATAAAGTCTACAATATGAAATTGCTTATGAATATGCGTAATGAGCCAGAGTTGGTCTGTGAGTTTACCTAACCCTAGGTAGGAACACATATCTAATATTTCCGCAGGCCAGACCATTCGCTAAAAACAATTTTTCGCATTCTTTCTATATAGTTATTTATTTATACCTCATCATTATTAATTTACTTGTTGCACATATTGTAACGTTTTACCCCCTGAACTAGCTACTGCAACTAGTTTCTAAGTGGTTTCGTTTAGATAAAACACTCTAAACTTCAATAAAAAAACACCAATTTATTGTTTAACACAATAAATTAAAAATAAAGCACCTAATAATAATTAATACACAGTTTAAACCAACAAAAGTTCTCTTAGTTCACTTTTTATTTACTATTCACAAACGCGCACTCGGTTTGTAACAAGACTCTCTTTAGACTGACTTCACTCAAGCTGTTGTTCACTATTTATATCGGTGGAGAAGGGTCTGGAAGGTTCTAGAACATTCCAGAAAGAGCTAAAGCGCCTCGCTAGCGCTTTCTAGCTACCACTAGGAGAACTAGAGGTACCTGCTTTCTCACCTAGATGGCACCAGTGGCTGCGTTACAATTATATATCGTCGGTTTACAGTTGTAAATTTTGAAATAGAAAGATTAAAAAAAAAATCTGGTATGAAACACTCACACAACTTTCTCTTACTCCTGTTCTCAAAATTATAATTGACAAATTTTATACTTTGTGTACCAAATTTAACGAAATTCGTCGAAAACTGGAAAAACTCTTCAGTTAAAGGCCACTTCCGGTCACTAAGTTTCTTAAAACTCCGAATTTTGGCCATCTATTTATTTCTAATTAATTTTGTTTGGATGATAGAATTGTATAATCCAACTGTGATAGCACTTTAAAAAAAAAGTAACACCCCCTCCCCTAAAAGTGCCCTTAAATGAATTTTCCCAGAGAAATGTTTTAAATAAAAGTTGTAGATCTCTGCATGTTTAGTTTATATACGATATTTCAAAAAAATCATAGAAGCCATTTTTGAGAAAATCGAGAAAAAGTGAAAAAAATCATTCAGTAAAGTGGTAAAGTAAACGCACTCCCGATTATCCGATTTTTTCAAACTCGGAATTTCAACAACATATTTAATTCTAATTAACATTATTTCGATGACAGAATTGTCTAATAAACTGAAATAGCACTTTAGATGGAAACCTAACCCCACCCCTCCCCTAAAAGTGCCCTTAAATGCATTTTCGCGGAAAAATGTTTCAAATAAAAGTTATAGCTCTTTGTATGTGTGGTTGATGTTGCACGTTTAAGGAAAATCGTCGGAGCCATTTTTGAGAAAATCGCAAACCAGTAAAAAATCCAACTAGTAAAGTGGTACTTTCGGTTGAGGAATTTTGACAGATAACGTACTGTCAGATCCCATGGTGATACCTAAAACGGACTATCAATTTAAACTTCTCATTTTTCGTTTTGAGCTAGCGTTCACTAAAAACATATCCAATGCGAGCACACACACACCCAAAACACCCACAACAAGACACAAACAGACCATTTGCTAAAAACCATTTTTTTGGACTCAGGGTACCTCAAAACGGATATTTCCGGTGAGAACTCGATATCGAAAATTTGACACGATTACAATACTTCCTCTTACTAGGAGTAAGAGAAAGTAAAAATTATCAATTTTACTGTATATCTCGACGTTCTCATGAAAAATAGCGATATTATAATTCTAAAAAACAACAACATACCTCAACAAGCGGCAATTTAATTGTGTTTACAGTGTTTAACAAAAATTCAAAGCACAACGGCTATGCTCAATATTGATGGGCAAGTAATAACCGCGGACAAAGCGATTGACTTAATTTCCGAATGCGATAAATTTGAGAAACTTACAATTAATAAATAATTTTAGTCAATTTTGGACGGGACCAACTAAATAACTTTAGTGCTCTTTCCAGGTTTTGGCCTAGGTACGTAGCGACGCCATCGCCAATTTCTGTGGAATGCAAGGTTTAGTTGCTAGCTCTTCAGGTTGGGGGGTTCTTTTCCTTTTACCTACTTCTCTCCTGGTCCCTTTCTTTATTGCTTTCCCCAAGGGCTGATGGGTTCTTGCTTGCTGGGATACTGTGCCCTGACCTCTAAGGCAATGGGTCAGAATCAGCAGATGGGACGTGGTAGAACCATCAGGCGTGCGATCAGTCACGCCACAATAGTTAAAATAACGAAGTACTGAACTACGGGCGCAAGCACCAGCTTCCAAGCCCAATTTCTCGCGATTGAGGTAGGAGTCGTAGTGGCCGTTGGTTAACTAAGAGCTCCGCTGTCCTTTGAGACATGAGCTGGACGGGTAGGTACACCGCAATATAAACGAATACTCGGCGCACATAAGGTGTAGAAGTGCCCTTCGCTGGGGAGTTCGGCCCACCAGAGGTAAAGTAGAGTCAGCCTTCTCTACGATATGGTAGTGGCTGCCGACCATGGTTGGCGTCCATGCGTGGTTGAGGTACTACTCAACCTGCTCTTAAATGGGTCAAGCGGAGGAGTGCCGTGTGCGCATCTCTGCAAAGGGGAGGACTTGCTGCATACAGGTCTTGCTTCATGGTGGTGACATCCTTCTCTTGTTAAACGACCCTCTGCTTGCACGGGGAGCCTGGTACACCCGAATAGGATAGGAACTGTCCTTAAAGTCCCTTATGTACCGTATAGTAAAAGAAACTAGGATTGAATGTCCTTTCCGGGTGGACAGAAGTAGATAAATTAGAAATTCTTATTTTAAAACTAACGGATGCCACAAAAATATATTTTAAAACCCTCAAAACTCAGTTTTATCTTTGGATGTTAATGTTAAATCCCAAATAATTATAGTTTGATAGACTCTCTTGATGAGATAGAGGGGAAAAGTAGAAGAATCTGTAAACAATATAATTAAAACAAATCTTGGTACCAAAATATTACCGGCAGTACCGTGCGTGGGTGGATGGAGATTTTATTTCTGAAATATATACATTTTTTTCTTCATAATAAAATTAAAAATAATATTTATAATTTACTTATAAACAATAAAAAATTGTTTCATTAATAAATACGGTGACAAGAAAGTTTTTAGCCCGTCATACAGTTTTGTTTCTCCATTACTGTTGTCGACACTCCAGTTAACTGTCCAAATGGAAATCATGAAAATTTAAAACTTTATAATGGAAAAGCAGTTTATTTAGAGGGTGAGTAAAAGTGAGACACTAGCGCAGTAACTGCATCACTGTTTACTCACTTTACTAAAAATATCGCCCCCTGAGAAATTATGAGCACTGTCCCCAGAAGGGTATATATTATTATTTATTGTTGACACAAATATCATTTATATTTTCTCTATTTTTTTTTATATTTTCTTTCTTTTTTTTTGTACTCTTTAAATTTGCCATGTAAGGAATACATTATCATCTCATACATTTTTTTGACAATATTAATATGTACATTAATCTTAATAATATCTTATGATGGTGAATTTATACAACAGTCTACTCATATTTTGTTTGAATAGTTGCAACTGAAATCAGTAGCAAGAAATGATCATCCAAATTGCACCTAGTTATATTATATTAAGATGAAACAATTATTTTATTCGGTTTAAATTATATTATTGATTCCAAAAATTACCCAAAGTGCTTCGATATAATGATGCAAGAGAATCTTGCAATCTCTTGAAAAAAAAGAAGATATGATTGCTCAAGGAAATCCTTCCCTCCACATATTACTTGATCTAAAATCCTACCTTACAACGATACTTCCGGGTCAGAAATGGCTCTATGTTCTCCTCCAGTTTCCTCGCGAGGGCCGGAGTACCGCAAGGAAGTATTCTAGGCCTTATACTTTACACCCTCTATACATCCGATATTCCATAATCCTCACACACAATCACCAGATAACTCTTAAATTTGCAGATAACACAGCTTTCTTTTCTTCCGATCCAGATCCACAATCCGTCACCCATAACATCCAAAGTCACTTACAGAAAGTAGAATTACGGTGCAAATAATGGAAAATTAAAATTAATGAGAGTAAGAGCACAAATGTAACGTTTACACTTCGCCGAGGAACTTGTCCTTCACTATATTTAATAACACTCCCATTCCTGTTGCAGACACCGTGAAATACCTAGGTATGTACTTGGACAAAAAACTCACGTGGAACACACATACTAGACTTAAACGACAAGAGCTAAACACTCGATACAGATTTCTTCTTAGACTACTAGACAAACGTTCCAAACTCTCATTAGACAACAAAGCACTTATATACAAAACAATTTTACGACCAATTTGGACTTGAAGTCTGCGGCTCAACCAAGCGTACCAATTCAAAAAGAATCCAGTCCCTCCAATCCAAAATCCTCCGCAAAATTACCCAAGCCCCATATTACGTATCCAACCTGACCTTACACAACGACCTAAAAATCCCTTTCATCACAGAAATGATATCTTCCCGTTACAAAAAATTCCATGAATTTCTCTTCCTTCATCCTAACGCTTTCGTCCTACAATTGACCTCTGCCAACATTTTAGGCAGTCTAACAGGCAGTCTGAAACGTGGCCGCGAGAATTACTTTTCCATCATCAAATAGCCTAAGTAAACAATAAGGGATATTATTATTGAATAATGTCCCTCACATGAGTGCATGTCTTTATTTTCTTCAATCATTTTTGCTATTGTATTATACATACAGTTGTAAATATCAATAAAAGTATTTAAAAAAAAACTTGTTTTTCATGTCCAGGTCTCCGCGCGTACAACAACATCAACTTCAAAACACCGAAAACCTAGACAATGGTACAAACATAACCAAACTGAAAAATAAAAGCAGCCCTTTACATTAATAAATAATTTCTGGAAATGTGGAATCCAATGTATATTACCTAGTAACCATTAAAATTGTCATTATAACTCCACACACCAAAAACCTCCCACAAAGAGTGTAGTGTTGTTACTGTGTATACAATTATTAAAGGTATTTAAAATTCTAATCGTTAATTCAGAGTAAATTGGTAAAAATGGTAAAATGATTATCCAGGTTAGAAACCAAACAATAGCCGTCAATATAGAAACCAAACCATGCTTTAATATAAATGTCTCAAAAAATGAAAGTAAATAAGAATATTATGTATTCTCTTACAGGCTTAAGAAGACCACTTTAGATCCCGTCTTATAACATGTAAAAACATATAATTAAAAAAAAAGATGAAGTTATTAGCCACTATTTTATTCCCAAAAAAATCTTATAAATTTTGTACAACATTAAGTTTATAAACTATAAAGCTTGTGCCAAAATTTTAGTTATTAATCCTTTTATCAATTAATTAACTATTTTCTCTCAAATTATAACTCTATGATTTGGTTGAAAATACATTATAACCAGGTTATTTTGAAAATTTCTCAGATATTCAGGTAGTTGGGCGCCAGGCTTTTTATCCAATGATTTAAATAAAACAAAATTAAATAACAAAAATTAATCAAAATCAGAAGAAATAAAGAGAGAGATAAAGGAAACTATGTACCAGTAGAGACAAACTTTTTTTCATTCAGGCAGTCTGACAGGCAATGAAAACTGTACATGCAAGTTCAATAATACATATATTTTCCAATCAAAAGATAATGAAAATAATAAGGAAGGTATATCTTTACAAAAGAAAATATTATATGATAAAACATACATACAGATATATTCACACAAAGAGAGAAATACGAAACTCATCGAAAGTTATTAAATGTCCGAAAAGGCCTTGTATGACGGATAACGGAAACTTTGGGTCTCACAATTTCGCCAGCAAACGGTTTTAGTGAGCTCCTTCGATAATAGTTGCCACTCGAGCTTTTCATACTGAACTGCTAGAGTAGAGAGACGGTCCGACTCTCACTCACCTTTCGCCCCACTTCTTAATTCTAGGGCACTGTAGCGCCACATACTTGGTTACAACATATAATGGATATGAGAAGGAGAGAATTGGGATTGAGTGATAAATAAACTGGATAATGAGAAAGTAGCACAAACTGCCAAGACTTTACAACATTAATAGAAATTAGATAGCGAAAGATTTAGTGTGAGTAAAGAGAAGGGTAGTAGTTGGTTGGTGACGCGTTGGAACTGCTCTATAAACTGTTCTAAAAATTGTCCGCTGTAGGGCTAACGTAGCTGTATTTAAGCAGAGTTCCCCACTCTAGTCTGGTCAAAGTGGTGAGTAAGATTCTCAATTTTGTGTCTCTATCTTTCTCCCTCTGCTTTAGATTCCTCTCTTCGGATCCTATTACAAAAAAAAAAACTTTAACTTGATTGAACAAAGATTTAATCCTTTTTTAATTCAATTTTTGTAAAACTTTAGTTAGGAGTTTAAATAACTAAGTATTTTTCTTTTGATTAAGAAGTTGGTTACTGGGGATAAAATCACACTTCCTGATTTTGTCCGAAACCTACGTGTAAGTGTAGTGATGGTGAGACTAAACGGAATACCATGCCTGAGCTTCCTGCGATCTTTTTTGAGATATTTTGTTAAACACGGACTCACACTTTCGCTGTGAAAACATTTTTCATATTCAGGAGACCCTCAGATACATGTATTGCCGGTGAAAAACTCAATTTAGAAAAAATTTACACCCTCGCAAAAGTGTTAGTAAAAATGTTACATTGCAATGCCTCCATATTTATAAAAATATTTACAAAAAAAATATTTTTATCAACAAAACAAAGTTTATATATCAAATACTCATCTTGATTAAGTTTTTTTTAAAAAACAAATATCTACAAAGTATTTCTCTGTGCGGGTAAGCAGAACCTACTAAGTGAGTCAGCAGTGCGCAGGGTGAATGTTATAAAGCGAGGAAAGTGTAACATTGACCAAACTATGCTAACGAATTCATTTTCCTTCTTCTTTTTTTCCTTTTTACCTCTAATAAAATACATAATTTATGATTTCCCAAAAAAAGTTTTTCTTTATCATACTAATTTATGCTGGAAAATATTGAGATGTAAAAGAAGAAATAATTCGAGAAAAGTTCTGACGAATTTTCTTCGTTTTTTTTTAAATGATCGTTCAGAAAAGAGTAACTAAGTAAAAATTTGTTATCAATTCATTGCGAATAATTTCTTTATAAAATTATAACAAGCCATTTAAATGGTAAATCATAAATGTAAATTTAAGTATAAAAAAATTTGATTACAGTTATCTCCGGTAAATGGACACGATGGGAGTTTTATCTTACGTAATTGAAATTGTACAGTTATTTGGTTTTTACATCAACTTTCACGCGTGTCAAATGTTTTAATGTTGATTTACTTTATAAAATATTTTTATTCGTCTGTTTGTCTGTATGTAACAAACAAATAGCATTGAAAATAAACCAGATATTTTCACCGTGAAAGATTGCTTCATTTTCTCGCCTTCCATCGGCCGTTTCTGGAAAACCTTAATATCATTTCACAGGTTAAAATTAGTTATAATTTGATATTTGCTACGTGTTATGGCTTCAAAACTTAGGCTTAGTTGCCCTTCATTTTTCTTACTAGAAAATAGAATTTAGAGAGAGAGCTACAAAAATATCTTTGCTCATATCTTGATTATTATCAAGCCAATTTAAGAACCAGAAATATGATCAATCAAATTAACTTATTCTGTATTTTTTGTTTGTTTGTAAGGTGAATTAAAAGGAGTTCTTGGTATTTGCATTAATAAGCAATTTTTCGACTTTGTCAGTCTTGAAGAGACGATTGCTGTATATTTTTTTCCTTTTTTTTTTTTAATTGCTGCCAAAATATTTAAATCACTTTTACCCTACAACTGCTTTGGAAAGCATTTCACCTGAAAACATAGGTGAACATGTCCCATTAAATGGCATTCTTTTAGTATATGATCATCAGAAAATTATAGTGATCCTGTGTGAAAATTAAATCATTTAGTTTGATACAATAACTTCAATCAAGAATGTAAATAAAATTTTAAATTAATTTGTTATTATGTGTTTTTTGCCAGAGAATTAATGTTAACGAACATGTGATCTATAATGGGTATGAGAAGGAGAGAATTGGGTTTGAGAGATAAATAAACTAGAAATATTGCTGAACACTGAATAATAAGAAAAGTAACACAAACTGCCTGGACATTACATGAATATATAGAAAAGGGTAGTGAGAGGTTTAGAGTGAGTAAGGAAGAGGGTTGTCGTTGGTGCTGACGAGTTTTAACTGCTGTATAAACTGTTGAAAAACTGTCCCTCTGCAGAGCTAGCTCAGCTCTATTGTACACGAGTCTTCCACTCTTGCCTGGCCAACGTAGCGAGTGAGACTCTCAATTTTTGTGTGACTTTCGCTCTGCTTTAGATCCCCCTCTTCGGATCCTATTATAACCGATGGCTGGCCGACATAGAAGATTCACTATACATAAAAGTTAATGAGCATCATTCGCTCACACTATTTTCTATAATTGCGATTCTCAAGTTCCCTCCTTGCAATTGACAGGGATCTCTTCTAATTGGTTAGTTATCCTTAAAATTTTCCTAGTTAGGGATAATTTTACGGAAATAGTCTAAGATTGTTATGGGGGTTATTGCACTGCGACCTGAAAGATCTATTGTGCCCACCCGGAGCCTTCTCTGTGCACTGCCGGCCTCCGAGCAGTGTTCCCTACAGTCAACACTGCCCATCACCGGACAGTAAGCTGTAGAGGCTCCTAGAAAGAGAAAATCCAAGGGCAGCATGCTGGATTCGAACTCCAGACCTCCGCGTGCTAGTCCAGCGTACTATCAATGAGCTAATCCGTTCTATCTCCATTGTCTTGGGGCCAAGGAGTCTTCTCTTTTTTTTTTAATGTGGGAAGCTCCAGGGTGAATAGAAGGCTTCACCTTCTATTCGTCAAGACCGTCCGAGCGCAGCATTAAGTTATACTGCACCCTTCTCGAGGTGGCTCCGTTTAAAACCAAACTCGGCGGCTCTAGACCTGGACGTCGATAAAAGTCCCCGGCGGAACTTGGGTGTACCCGCTGGTCATCTGAGGTGGTGCCCCCAGGGGCAGCTTCAGAGACACACCCCCCCCTAAAACAGGGTGTTATGCGTACCGTGCCCATGTAGGTTTGCAGCCAGGGGGTAATACAGGCTGTATTATAACGGTGCCTTCCTGAAACCGGGCCGCATCAGGGAGTAATAAATGGCCTTGCTGTGTCATGCGGGGCTCTGGTGCAGTCGACCGATGAGAAACCCTAGCTGTACGTGGGAATGATCCATGAAGAAAACTAAAAAATCTAAATTTGAAACCAGGCGGGTAGCTACCGCCACTTTACAACCTGCGGCCCAAGCCACAAAGGAGCGCGCTCCCAGTGGAATGGGCATGCGGGGCATGCCTCGCATTAGCGAGGCGAGTACTTCTCGTCAAGCTGAGCAGGTTCAAGTAAGTAAGCGGGTGGATACCGCGATTGTAACAATGGAACCTCAGGTATCCAAGGAGCAAGCTCCTGGTGGGGGTGAAGCTGGCAGTAGGCCTATTACTAGCGGTGGCGGGGAGGCTCCCGCTCATCCTTCTGGTGCGGCAGGGAAAGAGGAGGCACCGGGTCGGAAAAGGAGCGGGAGGAAGAGGACGTTACCGCCACCGCCCCCAGGGCAACCGGGGGCGATAGATGACCCTCTGAGGAGAGGCCTCAGTGGTGCAGGCGTTCGATGGTATCTCCGCGCGCTTGCTGGGGGCATGACCCCCCAGGAAGCAAGAGCGGAGGCTGAGAAGCACAGAGCACAGCGGGTGAGCAGTAGCCCACCTCAGCGTGCTCATGGTAAGCGGGAGAGATATATAACACCTCCCGAAAGGAAAGATATTAAAAGAAGAAGGGTGGTACCTTCTGGTACACGTCCCGGTAATACACATCCCGGGACTTCCTCGGGGGCCAACCCAGGCCTTTGCCGACCTGGCACCAGCTATGCTGGTGCAGTACAGGCGGTGAGAGTTGGGGTGATGCCTCGACGTTTCCCGGATGTGATACTCAGTGCTGAGGAGTTATCAGCACTGGAGGATGCTATTGTGGAGGAAATAGCCCTTGGATGGGAGCATAAGCTCCAATTTGAGGGCATACATTTTCGTCCAGGGATGCTGTGGCTAGATTGCTTTGATCAGCACACGGCGGACTGGCTGCAGAGCAGGGTATCAACCCTGAGTACTTGGACGGGAGTGGAGTTGATGGCGTGCTCGGGAGAGGATTTCCCGAAGATGCACACCATCACTACCTTCTTTCCAAGGAGTGCGGAGAAGGGCATCAAGAAGGTCTTGGCCTTGGTGGATGCCCAGAACGTGGGAGTAAACATGAAGATCTGGAAGATCCTCGTGTGTAAAGAGGAGAATGGAGGCCTCTTGATGACCGCCGCGATCGACGATCAGTCGTTTGAGGCGGTCAGGAGGGGAGGAGGAACCATCCGATTTCGGTTTGGGAAGCTCCCCATTAGAGGCTGGAAGAAGCTGGAGGGTGAAGGGGATGATAAGGAGCAGCAAGCTCCTTTGTCCTCTACTCCAGCGGAGGAGCCGCCGAGGGAGAGTTCATCCCCGGGGCTCGAGTACGATTCTCAGCGACGGGAGAGCCTGGGAGACATGGGAGCAATGGATCTCTCAGCCCTCCGGGCAAGCCTCTCGGTCGAGGAGGAGGAGAAGCTCCTGGGGGAGGAGGGGGGTGCTCCCCCCACCCCCATGAGCAAGTACCCTTCGGGAATGAGTACCGGGGTAGCCCAGGCGAACCTACACCATGCAAAGGGGGCATCGGCCACCATTGCGAGGTTGTTCGCCAAAAGGCTACTTAGCCTGGTGCTGATTCAGGAGCCGTGGACAGTCAAAGGACGGATTTGTGGACTGTCAGGTAAGTACAGTAAGGTAGTATGGGATGCTAAAAGTGAAAATCCTAGGGCCTGCATCCTGATCAGAAATAATATTAATTACACATGTTTTTTAGAATTTACGACGCGGGATCTGGTATCCATTTTGGCCCACTTGAATTATGGAGGTAACAACCGCGCCGTTGTGATAGCATCCAGTTACTTCGCTGGGGACAGGGATGTACCGCCGGCGGAGGTTCAGAGGTTGGTAGAATACTGCCGGGAGCGGAAGCTGCCTTTCCTCATTGGATGCGAGTGTGGGGGAGCAGAAGTAACAACAGAAGAGGTGAGTACCTTTTAGAGTTTATCCTCCAATATAACCTAGATATTTTTAACGTCGGGGCGTCACCTACGTTCGTAACTAGGGCTAGGCAGGAGGTTCTGGATATTACCTTTGGTAGTCCTAGCATCGGGCAGTTTGTCGGGAGCTGGGAAGTCTCGGATGAGCCTTCCCTTTCAGATCATCGAATTATTACATTCAGTCTGGAGGGGTTTGGCGATGGGGGTGCAGAGTGGAGAAACCCCAGACGTACGAATTGGGAGGAATTTGTTACCAATTTGAGCTGCGCTCTAAATCGTACAGGCACTGCGAGGGCGCCGCAGTGTCGTTTGGAGCTGGAGCATAGGGTAGAGGAACTGAATGAGGCGCTGGTAGGCGCCTTTGAAGACAGTTGCCCCGTGAGTAGACTCCGGTGCTGTAGGGACGTCCCCTGGTGGAGCAGAGAGCTGTCAAATCTAAGATCCAAAGTGCGCAAGCTCTTCAATAGGGCCAAGCGCACTGGGGATTGGCAGAGCTACACGCGGGCGCTTACTACCTACAACAAGGAGATTAGAAAAGCTAAAAGAACTAGTTACAGGAAATTCTGTGAGGACATCAGCTCCGCACCCGTGGCAGCCAGATTGCATAGGGCAATGGCCAAACACGGTGTTGGAGCATTGATGTCACTCAAAAGACCTGATGGCAGCTATACGCAGGATGGGGAGCAACGTGCTCTTCTCCTGCTGGAGACCCATTTTCCGGGGAGTCTGCCACCAGAGGATGGTACTGACACGATAGGGCCCAGCAGACCGGTAAGGGATGACTGGGAGGTGGCCAGAACCATCTGCACGTCACTAAGAATAGAATGGGCAATAAATAAGTTTCAGCCCTTCAAGTCGCCTGGTGTGGATGAGGTTTTCCCGGCCCTCCTACAAAAGGGCCTAAGGGAGGTTCTTCCACACTTGGTTAAGATCTTTCGGAGCAGTTTGGCACTCGGGTATATACCGAGGCCGTGGAGAAGGGCTAGGGTGGTCTTTATCCCCAAGGTTGGGAAAAGGGATGCCACCTTGCCCAAATCCTTCAGGCCTATCTGCCTTACGTCTTTTCTTTTAAAGACTATGGAGAAGGCCGTGGATAATTATATCAGGACAGGTGTTCTGGAGAGGGTGCCCTTGCACCCCTGTCAGCACGCATATCGAGCGGGAAGGTCGACGGATACCGCTCTATATCGGCTGACAGATGTAATCCAGAGGACCCTAGATGTTAAGGAAACGGCCATCTGTGCCTTTTTGGACATAGAAGGCGCGTTTGACAATACTTCCCATGAGGCGGTTGGCAGAGCCCTTGTTAGAAGGGGGGTGGATGGAACAACCGCCAGGTGGATGATGGAAATGTTGTCTACAAGAACGGTAGAAACTGTGGTGGGCTCACGGACCATCCGCTCCCGCACTACTCGTGGCTGTCCGCAAGGGGGGGTTTTGTCACCCCTAATGTGGAGCCTGGTGGTGGATGAGCTCCTCTACAAACTGACGGACGTCGGCATTGCCTGTCAGGGATATGCTGACGACGTCGTCATTATTGCTAGAGGAAAGTTTGAAGAAACCCTATGTGACATAATACAGAGGGGTCTAGATATCACTAGCGAGTGGTGTGTCTCAGTGGGGTTGAAGGTTAATCCAACGAAAACCACTGTGATACCCTTCACTAGGAAAAGAACACTCCCACGCCTGAAAAATATCCGGCTAGCCGGAGAAGAAGTAGGGTGGGAAAAGGAGGTTAAGTACCTAGGGGTGACTTTTGATAGTAAACTCCTATGGAAGAAACACATTGAATCAACTGTTAATAAGGCCACTGGCGCCCTCATGATATGTAGGAGGATGGCGGGCAAATCCTGGGGATGCCCCCCGAGAATCCTACGGTGGATGTACACCATGATGGTGAGACCAGTTATCACCTATGGCGCGGTGGCTTGGTTTGGAAAGACCAAAGAAGTATCGGTCAGGAGAACTCTTGACAAGGTACAGCGGCTCGCATGCTTGTGCATGACGGGGGCTATGAGGACTTGCCCCACCGCCGGGATGGAGGTTATCCTCAATCTGTCACCTTTGCACCTAGTGGTGGAAAGGGCGGCGAAGGGGGCCCTTTTTAGGATCTCTAGGGGTGGTGCAGGAGGGGAGGGATGGCTGGGGGTTAGAGAGTTGGTATTCTCACCTTTGGGCTCCCTCATCTGGCACCTCCCTAGGGATGGTATGGTTAAGAAGTATAGCTTCACAAAAAATTTTTCGTCGAAGCTGGGCACCAAAAGTGAGTGGAGCGAAGGATCCGCTCTGTTGGGCATTAAGGAACATGCCATAAAATGGTATACGGATGGGTCGAAGACTCTCGAGGGGACTGGGGCAGGGGTGGTTGGTGCAAGGATCAAGCACTCGGAACCCATGGGTAAATTTCCCAGCATCTTTCAGGCGGAGATATACGCTATTGGAAGATGCGTTCAATTTAACCTCGATAGGGGATATAGGAATCGGGAGATTGTAATCCTTTCCGATAGCCAAGCAGCCATCAGAGCTCTGGGTGCACCAGTTATTAACTCTAAAATGGTTTGGGAATGCCTAGATAAACTAAACGATCTGGGCAGTAGGAACAAAGTCGCACTTTGGTGGGTGCCGGGGCATGTTGGCATTGAAGGGAATGAGACGGCCGACGCCCTGGCCAAGATAGGCGCTATGACACCACTTTTGGGGCCGGAACCTTTTTGTGGGATTAGCGACCAGTGTCTGTTAGAGGAACTTAAGAAGGAAGAGGAGACGAAGAGATCTCAACTCTGGTACTCCCTCCCCAGGTTGCGGCAGGCCAAGATCTGCTTGGGAAATTATAACCAACGGAGGTCGGAGGCCTGCATTGGATTGAGTAAGAACAAGCTCCGCGTACTTACGGGTTTCCTCACGGGGCATTGCCGACTTAGAGGACACCTGGCGAAGCTGGGCTTGGAAAGTGACAGCTCATGCAGATTCTGTGGGGAGTTGGAGGAAACTCCAATACATCTCCTAACAGACTGCGAGGCTGCCACTCAGAGAAGATTCAGGAACCTGGGTAGCTACCAGGTGGAGGAGGGGGATATACCCTCTCTAGAGCCCGTCAGGGTATTAGGATTCCTCAGGGACCTCAACCTGATGGAGATATTGTAGAACGCATGTTCAATTGGGCATCCGTTCGGGTGCTATGGGCAAGCCTGTGGCACCCAGGGGGCATAGCACAATAGACCTGCTCAAGGTCGCAGTGCGTTGGCCCCCCGCTAAAAAAAAAAAAAAAAAAAAAAAAAAAAAAAAAAAAAAAAAAAAAAAAAAAAAATCTCCATTGTCTTATGCCAATCAACTAGGAGCTGAGATCCTAGTTTGTGTAATGTGTCTTAATCAATAGATCACTTTGCTCACTTTTTAATTTCTCCATAATCCTAACCATAAATCATAGAGTGGTAAACATCAAGCTAGGTTATTTGCAGTTTAATAGAGGCTGGCTGGACGATTACTCTTCAATGGATACCCCAGCCATTGAGGCATCGCTTGTAATGAGTTGCCTAATCAGTTCGATAAAGAGGAAAGTCATTTATCGCACCCATGATCTTCCTAAAGACGAAAATGGGAAGCTATAATATGGGTGAGATAGGGAACGAAATTTGGTTACGTGGTAGGGAAAAGGCGGGAGATTCTTTCCAAAACATATTGTAACGCGGCAAGTGGTGCCATCTAGGAGAGAAGACAGGTACCTAAGGTTCTCTTAGTGGCCGCAGGAAGCGCTGGCGGCGCTCTAGTTTTGACTGGAATAGTCGAGAGAAGTCTGGAAGGTTCTCTACCGGTATAAATAGAGGGACCACAGAGAGTTGAGAGAGTTCCCAGTTACAAAACGAAGTTATTAGTTTGTGAAAAGTGTACAAAAGTGAATAAAGTGAACTTTTATGGTTTAAACTGTGAAATAATTATTATTAAGCGTTGTATTTAATAATTTATTGTGTATAGCAATAAATTGGTGTTTTCTTTAATCTATACGAACCCACTTAAAACTAGTTGCAGTAGCTAGTTGAGAAAGAAAAAAACGTTACATTTGGTGTCAGAAGTGGGATAAAATCTCTAAACAGGTAACAGTTTAGTATTAGTTTTATTGTATGTCCATAAGTACCAGAAGTCAAACGCGGAAAATGGAGGAAATGATGACATTGTTGAAAGAAATGAAAGACAAATTAGAAAGGGGCCAGGACGAAATGAAAAGGTGCCAGGATGAATTACAAGACAAAATAGAAAGAGGCCAGGACGAAATGAAAGAAATGAAAGACGAAATAAGGAAGAGCCGGGATGAAATGAATGAAATAAAGAGGGGCCAGGATGAAATAAAAAACAAAATAGAGAGGAGCCAGGATGAAATGAGAGCAGAAATAAAAAAGGAGATAAATAAGGTCCAAGAAGAAATAGACCATGTCAAGAGGAGTTAAAATCCGAAATGGAGAGGAAGATAGGCGTGGTAGAGCAGTACGTAAGACGCCGGCTGGAGAGCACAGAGACTGGCTTGCCCAAGGGTGGAGTTGGAGCCACTCAAACGTCAGACTACAGGAAAATGAAGGTCCCCGAGTAGCGTTCAGAGCTCTCGCGCAAATTAAGCCGCCAACCTATGATGGAACATCATCGTGGGCAAACTATCTGCTACAATTTAATGCTGCCGCTTCCGCAAATGGATGGAGCGAAAAAGAGAAAGCAACATCACTGATTATCTCGTTGTGGGGTGAAGCGCTGGACATCCTCCAGAGCGTTCCGGAGGATCACCGAGGAGATTTTGCCCGTTTGAGCGAACACATGGACAGGAGGTTCGGCGCCAAGCACATGCACGAGCTGTACAGGACGCAGTTCAAAACACGGCGCCAACACCAGGGAGAAACACTCCAACAATTTAGTGCCGACATCTCCCGCTTGGTGAGAATGGCGTTCCCCGGCCTGGATGACAATCTTTTGGAGGGATTTGCTACGGATGCCTTCGCCGACGGCCTGAAGGACCCCGAATTAAAACAGGCTATTAAGTTGGCCAGATCAAGGACGATCGGGGAGGCGCTGGCAAGAGCTTTAGAATTTGAGGCTGTAAAAAAGAGCATCCAAAAGGAACCAGTTCGAGTAAGGCAGACTTATGTGAAGCCATCTGTCGCTCCAAGTGCTAGTAAAGTGAAGGGAAAATTGAAGACATTGTGGAGCGGTTTGTAGAGGGTCTGGTTCGGGAACTGGTGCCCTCCAACGCAAATACTAAACAATCTATGAAATGTTTTAACTGCCAGGAATTTGGACATTTCAAGAGAGAGTGCAAACGCCCTCCTACCAAGAAACAGCAAAAGGGCGAAGATAATCAGGAAAACTACGAGTAGCCGGCTTTGAGGGGCGGAAGCCGGCTCGTCTCTCTTATGCCCCAGCACAGTTAAAGGTTTCACGGCTGAAATGCGACGACAATGGCCTATTACTGGAAGGAAAGGTTGCGGGTAAAGCCTGCCAGATGGTCGTAGACACCGGAGCCACCCACACTATCGTCAGCAAAGGTTTCCTACCGAAGTGGAATTTAAGAACTCCGTCGAGAGGATATCTAATCGTGACGGCCAATGGGGAGAGCATGGATGTCGTGGGAGAAACCCAGGTCACCATCGAGGTGGGTAGTAAGAAGATCCCCCATCATGTTTTTGTGGCAGATATTGAGGATCCAGTCATACTGGGGATGGATTTTATGAAGGCCCATAAAGTCGTCCTGAATTTTGATGAGAGATCTATGCGAATAGGGAACGAGGAGACCGTTCTAAAGATGTGTAAAGAAGATGATGGAGTGGTAAGGCAAGTGATGCTTTCGGAAGACCTTATCCTACCGCCACGGAGTGAAGCCATAGCCGCCGTCGCATTGGAGGAAAAACCAGGAGGGTTACTGGGAGTGTTAGAGCCGGCTCCGCAACTCGACAACGGCATTCTCGTAGGACGGACGCTTATCTCAGCTAAAACTAATAAAATACCGGCTAGACTTTTGAATACTAAGGATTTCGTCCAAAAGCTGAAGAAGGGAACGATCATAGGCAGGTGTGAAGAGGTCAAGATGATAACCGGTTCCGAGACTGTTAGCGCAGATCTAGCCGAGATCTGCACCAAAATCCAGAGCAATGAACGAGTTCATAAAAAGTGCAGTCGCCGATTTGAAACCTGAGGACAGGAAACCGGTCGAAGAGCTGCTATGGAAGTTCCAACATGTGTTTTCTTGCAGCGACAAAGATCTTGGAAGGACGAAGACGGTGCAACACCGAATCAATACGGGCAATCATCCACCCATTAAGCAACCACCACGAAGGATTCCCCTGGCCAAACAACAGGAAGTCGACCAAATGTTAGACGACATGAAGACACAAGGCGTTATCGAACCCTCCAGCAGCCCTTGGTCTTCTCCCGTTGTGTTGGTCAAGAAGAAGGACGGACCGACAAGATTCTGTGTTGACTACCGCAAGCTTAATGACATCACGAAGAAGGACAGCTACCCGTTGCCACGAATAGACGACACTCTGGACACCTTAGCGGAGGCCAAATGGTTCTCGACTTTGGACTTAAAGAGCGGATACTGGCAAGTGGAGGTACATCCAGAGGATCGCGAGAAGACAGCTTTTTCCACAGGTACAGGACTATGGCAGTTCAACGTAATGCCATTCGGACTCTGCAATGCCCCGGCTACTTTCGAGAGGCTGATGGAGACAACTCTGAGAGGGTTACATTGGCGGAACTGCCTGATTTAGCTAGACGACGTTGTCATTTTTAGTAAGACCTTGAAGGAACACCTCAGGCATTTAGAAGAGGTCTTAAAAAAATTGTCCAGCGTTGGCTTGAAGCTTAGCCTGAAGAAATGCCAACTGTTTGGCAAGGAGGTGAAATACCTGGGAGTATTGTTGCCGCGGAAGGAGTGAAGACCGATCCTGAGAAGATTGAAGCCGTGAGTGCGTGGCCAGTCCCGAAAGATAAGCGTGAAATCAGAAGTTTCCTGGGGCTGTGTACTTACTGCAGGAGATTTGTCCTCGGATTTGCAGACATAGCCAGGCCCGTGACTGAAAATGAGCAACCTTTTGAATGGACACCTAAATGCCAAGAAGCATTCGATCGACTCAAGAAAGCCTTATTGACTCTCTCGAAGGCTGAAAAGAATTACTGTGTCACTAGGAAAGAGCTTCTGGCAATCGTGAAGACACTGGAACATTTCCATAAATACTTGTATGGACAGCCCTTCCTATTGCGGACAGATCATGCTTCATTGACTTGGCTCTTAAATTTCAAGAACCCGGAAGGACAAGTAGCTAGCTGGATAGAGAGATTGCAGGAATACCAATTCATGATCATTCACCGGAAGGGAAGACTCCATGGCAATGCTGACACTCTTTCAAGACGGCCTTGCAATACGGATTGCAAGTACTGTGATAGAACTGAAGGAGCAAAGACAATGCAAAAGAACTACGGCCTTACCACTAGAAGAATGGAGCCCTGAAGTGATTAGGGAAGAACAACTTAAAGATGAGGACATCGGATCAGCGCTCAAGTTTAAAGAATGTGGGTCAAGACCGGACTGGAAAGACATTGCACCTAGCAGTCGGGATGTGAAATGCTACTGCGCGCAATGGGATTCGCTTACCGTTAAAGATGGCGTATTGCTTCGGATCTGGGAAAGCGCAGATGGCAAAGACAAAAGGAATCAGGTAATTCTACCTGCATCGAAGAGGGAAGAAGTGTTGGCAGAAGTGCACGGAGGCATTACTGGCGGCCATTTCGGAGTAAAGAAGACATTGGAAAAGTTGAGGCAGCGGTTCTATTGGGTAGGCTACCACCAGGATGTTGAAGATTGGTGCCGGCATGCGCGGAATGTGTAGCGAGCAAAGGACCAAGAAGTATAGCCCGTGGCGCTATGAGGCAGTACAATGTTGGAGCACCGTTCGAAAGAATAGCTATCAATATAGCCGGCCCGTTCCTAAAAACTAAAAGGGGAAGTCGCTATATACTAGTTGCAGCGGACTACTTTAGCAAGTGGACGGATGCGTATGCTTTGCCAACCCAGGACGCATCAGCTGTGGCCGAAGCTCTAGTGAATAACCTGTTCAGCCGTTTCGGGATTCCGCTGGAATTACATTCCGATCAAGGGAGAAACTTTGAGTCACAGGTGTTCAAGGCGGTCTGCGGGATTCTTGGCATCAGGAAGACGAGGACAACGCCGCTTCATTCTCAGTCTGACGGCATGTTGGAGCGATTTATCTAGACTCTAGGAAGCCATTTAAGGCTTTTGGTGAATGAACGCCAGGACGACTGGGACGAACACATACCTCTAATAATGATGGCGTACCGTTCGGCTGTCCACGAGACCACGGGCCGCACACCTGCCAGCGTTGTGCTTGGAAGAGAACTTCGGCTACCCAGTGACCTTTTATTTGGCAGTCCAGAGAGGAGGAAACGGACGTGGACAACTATGCAGAAGAGCTTCGCCGCAGATTGGGGACCATCCATAGAAAGGTGCGCGACAAGATGGTGTTAGAAAGTGACCGGATGAAAACGCGGTACGATCTGCGGGTCAGCGGAAGAACCTTCCAGGAAGGCGAGAAAGTATGGCTTTATAATCCGGTACGGAAGAAGGGTAGGCCCCCAAAACTCCAAAACGATTGGGAAGGACCATACACGATCATATGAAGGCTCAACGACCTGGTGTACCGAATCCAACGGACACCCAGATCCAAAATGAAAGTCGTACATCTGGACCGGTTACTGCCTTACGTCACCAGCGATGTTTCTGTTCGGGGCGAACAGATCTAAGAGGGGAGCAGTGTAACGCGGCAAGTGGTGCCATCTAGGAGAGAAGACAGGTACCTAAG
>JAAEAF010006924.1:46016-71224 GCA_011037195.1 Triatoma infestans
AAAAAAAAAAAAAAAAAAAAAATTGACCTCATTTTCTTCTCGATTATTCCGTAAGTTTTAACTCAATATCTGACACAACTAAATAAATGATCTCATTTCCAATTCCTAGTATAGAGGTAGGAAAAAAGACATGCCTATATTATGGCTTTTAACTGTTAGATTATTTATGACTTTAAGACAGCAGTTGTCAAGGAAAGTAATGATAATGTTTTTCGATTTTTTTGGAAAGTCTTATTGAGAGTTATTTTTTAAAGTGGAGGTTATATTACTTACTTATTCCTAGTAAGAGAAAGTATTACGGCTGCGTCAAATTTTCGATTTCGAGTTTTCACTGGAATTGTTTTGAGGACCACAGAGCACGGAAAAAATATTTTTAGCGAATAGTATAACGTTTAGGTACTACCGACGCATTAGATACAAAGATTTCGGGCAAAATCTATCAACCGGAAGTGCGACATTATTGAATGGATTTTCCAGTTTTTCGCGACATGACATAGAGAGCTCTATCTACATAAGGCCGCTCAGGTATACAAATAAAACTCTCAAGCCTAGTTTTATGTCTAGCCCAGCTAAAAACATTGTAAACCTTGCAATTTTAAAGAAAATTTCTTGATTCAATTGTATTAATTAAAGTAAGAAAATGTTGTGTGAGAGTTTCACAACCATTGTTGAATTTCTCAATTTCGGTGCCCAAGAGGCTCCAACCTTTAGCAGCCTAACTAACAATTTATGGCAGCCTTATCTGCCTAATTAATACTTTCTCTTGCGGAAAGCTCAAAATTAATAATCTTTATAATTATTATTGGTCTGTGGATAGTATCTAAAAACTCTATGCTATCTGAAGCTCCACTGGTCCCACTGTGTAAATCATTTAAGGTTCTCTCAGCACTAAGGTTCCCACAAATAGCCTCAGTACTTCCACAGACATCCTGTTCCGAAATTTACTGTCACATGATACGATGAATTGTTTCTTCCTCTGTCACAAAAACTTTACAAAAGGGGGTATGGATGGCATGAGCTCCATTATGTACGGTTGTCTCTTTTGACCACAATACCCAGTAGGGATTCAATCAGAAACGGCCTGAGAGAGGTCCGTGAAAGATACAACAATAAATCCAGGTCATTAGTTCATAGTCAGTTGCCCTAACATAAATAATAAATATAGAGGTGATGGAAATACAGTAGACTGTTGCCATGGCAGGTAGATTTGTAATGATTACATTGCAGCCAGAACAAATCACAATAACATTTACAATCTAACATCACAGAACATTTAAAACCAATCAAATTTTCCTGAAAAATGTTTTTAGAGTTGTTTTAACAGTGGTCACACTATTTTTGTAGTTGTTTTTAGAAGCGAAACGTCGGTTTATAATAAACAATGATGCGACTTTGACCCGAAGACTTAAAAAGATGATATAATTTTATTATTTGTTAATTGCAGTTAGAGAAAAATCATATGTTTTATACCAGAATTTTTCCTTGCAAATTTCTTTAACAAGAATAGTTTTCATACTAGCTGTTCATTTTTGGTCTTCGGAGCTGTATTTGAGTCCGGCCGTTTGGCACAGGAACATTTGGACGCCTGTTTTGCGCTCAAATAGTCAAAAGGTGTTAAGGCTCCCGCAAATAGTTAAGAACATTCGCCATGAAGCCTTAAGAATTGCGGGCTGGTTACTTTGTCAAAAGAGAATGGACTGTACTGGATAATAAGGGCAAACCAACCATTAGGCACAGAATCACATTTCATTTTATTAAATTTCAATAATCAATACATTTAATAAAAATACTATAAATGTTATAAATTGTAATTTTTACTATGGGCAGAGCCTATATTACGAAAGATAGAGCTGAATTTTGTATCACCGGTACAATGACGTCATTACCCCTTTTTTTTACCGGATCAATTCGAAGTTCCTAGTTAATTTTAATGTTGGTATTTGTGGCTTGTGCCGGCCGGCATATACGAAGTTATATTTGCCTGTAGAATGAGCTGGAAGAGTATAAAGCGATGGGGCGCTTGGTAATGGCTGGGCGCTGAATGGGCGACTGGGCGTCCTGGTAATCGTCCTGATGAAGGAAATCTCTCTGGTGGGCGGGTAGAACGCAGAGAGAACGAAACTAATTAAGTAATGATAACTAGAATTTTTCCAACTGCATCCAACTGAGCTGTCGACAGACAAAAAAATAGGTAAGTAATCTAGTCAAGACGATTACTTCAACAGACTGTAGCTCCGTTCAACTTCAAAGTCCAAAGTCCTCCTGTTTGATGTAGTACACTGCAGTAGTGGGGTTTGTTTATATTATATTAAACTTAAAATTTAAAGATTATTATTTCTCTAAATAATCGAGGCTTTAACAAAAGGAAAGCACATTTATGTTTGTATGATTTTTGTTGGTAGCTTTAGGTGCCTACTGGTGTCTTCTGTCTGTATTTTTGGATAAATGTATGTTATCTCAAAATAGGATACAGTAGACTATTCAAGGTGTTCCCACAGTAAAAATTAAAAAGTAAAGTAATGCCTATTTTACTTGGACGTTGGGCTTAACTCCAACTACCATTTATGTGTCGTCTACGGAGTTGGAAGCACATACTTCATTATTAACATTTTTTGAAACTAATATAAATTTAGCAGTTATACGCGGGACCTTCCAGTTGCAAGTCCATGCTCATAACCACTTCATCAAACTTGCCCCATCTGTATGTTCCCACAATATATATATTACATGAATGTGGTTTTTTTCTATTTTACGTATGTATAAATGTATAGCATCAAGTACTTAAATCCTTACGTACTACCTTACTTTGGACTATCTTCTTCTTTAATGACATAATTTTATTCATTATCTTTAAAGATGATCAAATAGTGTAGTCCGCATTCATATCCAACATGATCAGTATTATTATTATTATTATTATTATTATTATTATTCTTACCAAGAGTTTGGCTTTATTCTATTGTAATTTATTATTTATCTATTGAAACCTATTATCTTAAAAATGACAAAGAGTATAAATTAAATATTTATTATTATTATTTCTATTCAAGGTTCTTTTATAAATTGATTATATGTGCCACGAAATGATTTTTAATGATTTTCCTGTCTAGAAGTTCAGCGATTAATCAGCTGAATGAAAGAGATCGTTAATCATTCAAGCAGAACAAAGCTGCATCAAAAACATTAATTAAAGCGATAAAAACTATTGAATGGAAAGGGGTGAGAGTTTGGTTTAGTAAAGTTTACTTTGTTTTCCCTAAGGAACTTTTTCACTCTTTCATTTTAATGTTAAGTATGTTTGAAGACTTATGAGGCAATTTTAATGTGAATATATGAGGAGAATTCACTTCAGTCATTATTGCAAAGTGAAAGGTTTTTAAACAACATGGAACGTTAAAAAATAATCTCAACTCTGTATAATTTATGTTTTTTTCCCTTGTTTAAGAAATTAAGGTTAAAAGAAATCATGCGTGCTATTTGTTTTATGAACTTTACTTGCTTTTAAAAAGAAACTTTCATTCTCGTTTTGATAAACACAATTTTTAATTTCTATACGATAATAAAATATTACTGGGCTCCAAAGTTTGTTTATATTTCAGCTAAGAGAAGAAATTATTGACAAAAACATTAGTCCTTCCTATAAAACTTTCATTTCCATTTTATTGTACGTTTCACCACTGTTTATTATTGAGGATAGGGTATTAAATGTTTTGCGAACTTCAAGTTTGAACTGGTTAATCGGAAGTACTATTTACTACGTGGAGTTTTCCATTTTTTCGATAAAAATTTCTATGATTGTCTTTAAATATTCCTTTATATGTTTCATATGCGTGCCCAAACTTATAAAAACTAAATGGTTATATATGAAATTATTAATAATTGTTAAAAAGAAATGAAATTAAGAAATATAAAATATGAGCTGTCTAGATTATTTTAAGAATTTACTTTGCTTTTTTTTTTTATAATACATAAAATAACGGATTTAAATATTTAGACACTGAATTTCTATTAATTGCAATCATTAATACTTTTAAATTGACTTATCTCAAATATAAATTATTTAAAGTTTGCTTGATTGCGATGTCTTCTGCGTTGTAGAACAACCTTAGTAATGATGTGTCTACTTCTAGCTTGATTCAGTATGTATTCATAGCAATTTTAACAGATCAAGGCCTTGTGGACAATGTAATTGAGAATCTAATGCCCGCGAAATTAGAGATAAAAAATGGGAGCTGAATGAGGGAATCATGTTAGCTCGACAATCGTTTCTATAGAAAACCAACTTCCCCTTTCATATTCTATCCTTTTCTCTTCCTAACTCAAACTGGTGGGGAGTAGGTCTGTTACTTCCTGAATTTAAAGCGCTAGATTGTTATAGAGGATTATGGCACTGCTACTGAAACATATATTGTGCCCATCGGAGCCTTCTTGGTGCACTGCTGGCCTCCGAGCAGTGTTCTCCCGCTACAGACAACACTGCTGATCACCGGACAGTGAGCTGCAGAGGTTCCTAGGTAGTAAAAAATTAAGGGCAGCATGCTGGATTCGAACCGGGACCTCCGCGTTGCAATACCAACTACTGAGCTAATCCCTTCCTTCTCCCTTGGCTTACATCAATTAACTAGGGATGGATATCCTACTTTGTGTGCTGTGTTTGCCCTGTTCTGTAAAGGGTAGAGTGTATTTGTAAACTGTTCTGACGACGAAGTGCATGGAGTACCGAGCTATGGTAACCCGTGAAGTCGCTCCTCCCCCCCCCCAAATTAACTGCATGCAATAGATACCTCTCGTGGGCTTTTTAATAGCACTAAGTTATACTGACTGGGAAGTACAGCGCCAAATTCAAATTCGATCCAAGCTAACTGGTTGCGCCAAAGATGTTGGGCGTGTTACAAAACTTATAATCCTAACTGATCATTTAATTATCTACGATTTATAATTTTTAAAATGAATTTTAAGGAATTTCAAGTGAAATTGTGTGAACAAAATATCGCAGGACGCCCAAATTTGATGGACCGTTTAGATAACTTTACCGTGCCGGAAACTAGTTTTTGGACAAAATCCATCAACCGGAAGAGTAAACTTTATTAAGTGAGTGTTTTTTTTTCTATTTTTCGCGATTGTCTTGAAATAGGATCCAACGTTTTTCTTCAAATTCATAAATGCCTATAATGTTTTTTTGAAACATTTCTCAGGGAATATTGATTGTTTGGTGGTACCGGGAAACATTAACATTAAGCTTTCCTCTAAAGTACCACTTCAGTACAATTTTTGATTTTACTAATTATGTAATAATAAGTTAAATGTGCCTACTGAAATCAGGATAGTTGGAATAAACTCTAGTCCAGAAGGGAGCGCCTAAAAATATTGAATAAATTGGAAATAAATTTTGGAATTAAATATGAGCAAGTGCTAATTTTTCTCTTGCTCTCTCTTGTGCTGAAATATCATTTTCTAGATTAAAAAATCTGGTGTGAAACACTCACACAAATTTCTCTTACTCCAGTTCTCAAAATTATAATTGACAAATTTTATAGTTTGTGTACCAAATCTAATGAAATTCGTCGAAAACTGAAAAATCTGTCCAGTAAAAGCGCACTTCCGGTTTACTAATATTCTTGAAACTGAGAATTTTGGCCATCTATTTATTTCTAATTCATTCTGTTTGGATGATAGAATTGTATAATCCAACTGTGATAGATTGTTTTGAAAACAGTGTTATGTCACAGGCTATGTCAATTTATATTCTCTAAACATATTTAAGATTAAAAAAAAAATGTATAAAAAATAATAATCTTGAGCATTTCTTATTAATTCCTTCAAATTTTTGTTCCTTAATTTAGGTCTCCTGTTGATCTTAAATATTGGTATGCTTGCGGAGCTGGAGGAACCAGTCTCACTTGGTCATTATAATAATCCGAAATAAATATGTGCTAGACATAATTTAATTGCTTCAACTCCTTCTCCCTTCTAAAACAATTGACGACCGTACTATTAACAACCAAATTTGCACACTCTCAACGGGTCTACATGTCGGCGGCACCGTTTGATCTCTAACCAATCTCCATTTTCTGAAATTCACACATCGGCCACTATCACGCGGACTAACCCTGCCACATGTATGTAACTAATAATGGACCATCAGCCCCATCAGTACTGCATTCCATGCGTTATAGTTCTTGACCTGCTGCCCAATATCATCATAGTATCATATTTGTATGGCTAACAGGAATCACATCACCTGCTTGTAATAAAAATCCAAGCAAATCTATAGTTGACACACATTATTTCAACCAGAAGAGCCATTGTACATAAAGTCGAACACGTACACATAAACTGATCATTCGATGAAGATGTTCTTTCTTTTCTTATTCAAGAGATCTCAAAACAATTACAACATAGCGACATCGTAATAATTTCTCTTGACACAATAAGAGAAACTGAAAGAATGTCCATTATTAAATGCTTTATATTAGCATATACATTATTAAATTTTAACTGTGGTCTCGATATCTATGATATACTTCCTAGATGAAAGTCACAGAAAGATTTCAAATGTTACAATTTTTGTGTTTATTTAATGTCACGACTGAAAACCTATAATCTAGGATCTTTTCTTATGTGATACCTTAGATACTTTAGATAGGTCTTAAAAGCGTTTAGCAGCCCACTAATACCTACGCGTTTTACTATAATTTCGTGTTTAAAAAGAACTTTAAATTATATTCATTAATACAAATTGATGCACGTACTTGTCCGAACCGACCGGCAACGGAATGAACCGCTATAGGCCAGAATGCTTCAGCGCAAGTTAACCGGCATATAACCGCGAAACACCGGCAAAATCACGGTCATCGCAGTTAGTTGATTATATCATCGAAGATGGATCCAAAAATTATTATTATGAGTTTGCGGTGCGAGGAACTGGAACCGCAAAATGAACAAGAAAAACTTCCAAAAAAGGAAGCGTAATAAATGGGAGTTATGGCACTATCTCTAGGAGAGCAACCATTGCCGCGTCAGCGGAAGCTGACAATATATATATACCCCCACAGGCCACAGCAGGCAGGCAGTCGTCCACAGTCTCTAGTTTAGTGCAGTTGCTTACCGCTACTTACAGTTCTCAGTTGCTAACATCATTTAATCAATACATCAAAATTTATCAATACAAAACCTCATCATAAAGAAAATTCCAATCAATCAGCACAGATAACTGACCTGACTCACGGACCTGGAATTACGCCTATTGCACTTAATAAAGCTTACGTCATAGATGGATACTATACTTTCATTCATATTGCTGACGTACAACTACTGGACATAGAGTTAGATAAGACCTTCAACGTTATCAGCACTACGTACCAACTCAACAAGACGAATCAGATAAAATCACTCTTTAAATATTATTATTACCCTCGTAATAAACTAGATCATTAACCCTTAACAAATCCAGAACTAAACGTGGACTCATTAACGGCCTAGGTAAAGCCATATCTTGGCTAACCGGAAATATGGACAGCGACGACAAGGAACGGTACGACAAAGTTATAAACACAATCGAGCGTAACAGTTTTCACCTCGAGAATAACATAAAAAAATCAGATAGCGGTTAACAAAAATGTAATTGAAGAGTTCAATCATGACATTCAAATTATCCGCAACAACAATGAAAAAATGCAAAACTTTTTCTCCACTCCGATAGTGACTCAAATAGAATTGAACCAACAGTTCAACTCTATTTTCTTTAATCTGGCCCTTATGGCAAGCAAAATTGACGATATGGAGGACTCTATAGAATTTTGTAGATTAAACACCATCCATTCTAGCATCTTTCTTCTCAAGGAACTTGAGTCGCTACAGAGATCTCATAACATAACATTCATAACCCCTGACATAGAAGCACTTTGGCAATTAAGCAAGGTACACTGCTCAATCAGAAGATGGAACATTTACTACTTCATTAGCATTCCACTAAAAACCTCTTCCTTCGAGACATACTTCCTCCTGTCCTATCCCGTAGAGAAAGACAACCACCTCATGACAATCCATGTCCATCCACCCTTAATCCTAAAGGTTAAAGATGAGTTATTTACAGCCAGCTGCGAGGAAATCAACAATGCCATGTACTGCCACAACAGAACCAGCATCCAGAATGACTGTATTTGCCAGGTTATTACCAACACCAACCTATTAGCATGCAAGACTGTGTATACATCCAGCGCATCGTTTATCAAGTACATCCCTTTTGTGGACCACTATTTAACTTTCAGGACTAATAGGATCGTAATAAACAAAGACAACCGTAATGACACTATATTTCTGACCAACACTAGCCTTATAAAATTAAGCAAAGACGAAACTCTACTAGACAGCAAAGCCATTCCTATATATAAGGATTCCAAAAGCATAGTAACAACTACACAAGTGTTCGCACATACCAACATGAATATATCTTTTGAGGACCTACACAGAATCAACCTAAAAATGGACCCGCTGGAAGAAATACCCAGTGACTCGGCACATATCTACTATTACGTTATAATTACAATAGTTCTGCTACTGTTGCCCCTCTTGTATGTTTGCTATGTCCGTAGAAAGAAGACAAATCCGGGCGCAACGGAAGGAGACCAACCACCACCTACACCTCGACATGTCTACCCTGGACTTCCGTGCCAATTGTCGCAGGAGCTCCAAACTTGAGGAGGGAGGAGTTATGGCACTATCTCTAGGAGAGCAACCATTGCCGCGTCAGCGGAAGCTGACAACATATATATATACCCCCACAGGCAGCAGGCAGGCAGTCGTCCACAGTCTCTAGTTTAGTGCAGTTGCTTACCGCTACTTACAGTTCTCAGTTGCTAACATCATTTAATCATTTATATGTAATTATTGTATTGTATTATAAAATAAACAGTTTTTAAAAAGGCTTCTACCGGTTCTTGGGACGTAACTTGGGTGTTTGAAATTTGTAAAAAGCGAAACACGGAAAGTGAATTTGCTTCCTAGTAAGAGGAAGTATTGTAATCGTGTCAAATTTTCGATATCGAGTTTTCACCGGAAATACAGGTTTTGAGGTCCCCTAAGTCCACCTCCGCGTGGGACCTCCGCGTGGGACCTCCGCGTTGAGTTCAGCGGGCAACCACTGAGATAATCCTTTCTTCTCCTTTGGCTTACGCCATTAACTAGGGACTGAGACCCTAGTTTGTGTACTATGTCTGTTCTTGTCTGTAAAGTGTAGAGTGTATGTAGTTCAAGTGTATAGTAAGTGAATGGAGTACTGAGCTGTGGAACCCGTTGGGTTGCTACTCCCCCAAATAACTGCATGCAACAGATACGTATCGCGTTTTTTTTTAATGATAAATGTATTACAATATAAATGTTTATAAAGTATTAACTATTTTTTCCTTTATTTTTTCTTTAATTCTGATAAAAATATTAGAAAGAGAGTTTTTGTTGGCATCTCATTAAAGTGTAATTTCGAATAAAAATAAATAGCATAATTGAATTGAAATATTGAATAATTGAAGTAAAAATATAAAGAAATGAATCTAAAAAATACCTTTCTTGCTATTTATTCCTCAGGAAATAAACCTTATTATAACATTATTAACAGAAAAAATAATTCTATAAATTATAATTTAAGCCAATTAATGTGTTGTATTACGTCAATAAAAAGAAATCTAATTGAAGAAAGTATCTATTATTTCCGCTCATTAGGAAGGTAATAAATAAATTCATTGTTTTCTAACAATCTAATATTTTATTGTTGGCAAAGTATAGACAATTTAGACCAGCTCTGCTGTTACAATGAAGGTAAAGCAGATGTAAGCAATTTCACAAGTATTTTAGAGTTCTTGATGTAGACAAGCCGCGATACTTCATTCAGCCAGACTGATCGCACAGCATCTAGAGATGAATTACAAGCTGTTTGACAATCTAGGAAGACGCATAATATTCAGAGATGATGTTTGTAAGATTGGGAATTATTGACAAACTATAACTGTCTGACAGCAAAAGAGATTGCAAAATATTCAAAGGTGACATAATATTTAGTTGTTAAGAATGGACACAGAACATCCAGAGACAACTACAGTTGTTTGACAACAAGAGAGTCGCAGGATATCAAAGATGACATCACTATTAAAGAGAGCACAGATTATCTATAGGCGAGATAATTATTTGTTTGGCAATCAGATATGATGCAGCAGAATTTATACCAGCAAGTGACGTCACTAATTATTTGGCAATAAATCACGTCAATGAGAATGCAGAAATCTACAGATGTCATTTCTAGTGCTTAACAGAGAAAGGGCAAAACATCATAGTCGTTATATTTATTGAATGACAATCAGAAGAGAGGCAGAACATCCAAAGATGTAATTTCTTTTTGACAAGCAGAGAGGTTGTAGCAGATCAACAAGTGACATCACTCCGTGTTTGGCAAACAGAGAGGACGCTGAACATCATAAGTGTCATCTTTAGTTGTTGACAGACAAAATGATCGCAGTACACTAACATCGAACTCCCTATTTGTTTGGTGGTATCTGCTTTATAACAGTAAGTAATTCGTTGATCTCAATCGTAACTGGTGTTCACTGGATATCCGCTATGATTATTTAACCTTGATTATTGTAAAGTATTATTATAAAGATTATTATATGCGACGATCGTGGATGTAAAGATCCGCTTTCTGCGGATATTCATTGTTTGACTTCTCTGACGGTGGCGCTTCGGACCTCGCAAAATTCTGCTTTGGAAATCTTGTTGGAGATTCCACCACTATTTGAGGTTGCGAAAATCTTGGAAACGAAAACTTTTATATAATTAAACACAGCTTTATGATAAGGAAATCTGTAATGGCTATTCCATATTACTATTTATCGCGAAATGCTGAAGTCCCTGTTACCTGTTTTCCTTCTGACAGAATGTTGAAGATGTTTTTAATTATTCCTACAGTATTAGGTTACTTTCTGGAGAAGATTGGTTAACATTGATCAGTTTTGTAACTAGTGGTAACTACCTTAGGGTTTGCACTAACGGCTCTTGGATGGATGGAAGTATTGCAGCTAAGGCAGGAGATAATTTGGTAAAAGGGACATTACCAGTCTGAGGTTTATGCTCTTCTATTAGCTGCTGCATTTGCAACGGAAAAGCAGGTGTGGTATGTAAATGTAAAAGGGTATTGTTTCAGCTGAGCTGAAGTCAGGCTGCGTCCAAGTTGGTCCTAGAATGTTTTGGAAGATTCCAAGGATATTCTTCAGGTTGCGTAGAAATCTCAGGATTTTGCAGACTAAATTCCTCTCTTTGTTTCCTTGATCTCGAACCCGCAGTTGGCATGCTCTGGGACTGTTTGTCTAGTTTCCAGCCATTGACAGACAGCTTCTTACTATGTTGCAGTTGTCAGCAGTTAGAAGCGTTGATTGGGATGTCTTTTAAGAATCTCTTTCAAGTAGCTGGTTGTATTTCTTACTTAGGACTAATGGTTCAAAGAGATATCTCTATATTGTGCACCTTACGGCAGGCCTATTCTATAGAATTTACGATACAAAGACAAATTATCCATCCATGTTACGACATATGCTTGAGTTTCCACAAATTTTAATCCTTAAAAGTTTAATCCTCGTTATATGGACTTTTTCTACGTTAACAAAACGTATTAATAGAATTTTAACCTCTGTATTAACCTCTGTTTTAAGAACTTTCTTAAAACAGGATGTTTGTCCTGTCTTCTAGATCAGGATTTTTGTCCTTGTCATGGTATTTTTTGGGGGTTTACATAGTCGAAATGGATCCAGATTGGCTTCGGATAACTCAGGATTGATCCTTCCACCTAGATGAATAATAATAATAATAATAAAGCGCGGATAGTTATCCTCCATCCTTGAGAATCTTATCTCCGGTACACATTTTTAGCAAACAATATGTAATGGTTTCGGAGGAGATGTTGGTTGTGGATGTTGATAGATAAATAACACCTTAATATCGGTATAAGATATCTATAATTGATATATATGTATATGACTGACTGCCAAGGACTGTATACTTTACACTACAAGAACAGAACAGACTGACTGACGTGGCTAAACGATGTGTACAATTCAAGTGTGAGACTGTGAACAGAATATCCTTTCTTGACTCTGTCTCTCGTATATATATCCAACTGGCCTCTCCTCTCCTCTCTCTCGAGAGGGGCTCTTTCTCTCTGATGCGTGGTGGGGGTTCACTCGCTAGTGTGGATGAGTGGTGGGGGTTCACTACCCCTACATCATCCCCCCTCCTGAAGTAATTTTTCGTTTGTGAAAAATTAGCGTTGGTAGCTTGGCTGAAACGATGATGTTGATGCTGCTAAATTTGTAGCATATGTGGCTAGCAAGCGACTAGCATGCTGTGCTTTTTTTTTTTTGAAAGCCAGAGTTGTCAAGTCTGTCATAGAGATTTTTTTAAAAATTTTGAGCAGTCTTTGGCAGTAATTTAAATTGTACATTGAAAGAACAATATTTACATGATTGGTTATTAACATAATTTGAGAAAAGAAAACTATAATTTCAATACATGATATTGGATCTGCATTTTTAGTTTAGAAATATTAAGAGATCCATTAATTATTTATATTTGCAATCCAGATGCCATTGAAAATTTAAAATTATTTACATTTTGTTTTTATTTTGTCAATTGTTTATGTTATTGAAATACTTGGTAAATCCATTACTAAGTATCATGTAAGAGTTTGAATTATATTTACAAGGAGTTTTGCTGAATTTATGTGCATCATGGATTCATTTTCGATATAAAATTAGAAATGATTTCCATGTAATGAAACTTATGGTTATAAACAATTAAAAATTTCCAGATGAATGAAAAACGTCATGATTATGGTATAAATGTTAAAAAAAATTATTTCCTAATTAAGTAATGATATACAATAATAATGATTTGATTAAATTGTTAAAATATCTTCTAATAATTATTCAGATGTAACAAAACTAATGGCTATAAACAACTGTTCATTTTTAAAGATGACTCTAAGAAATAGAATATGAATACAAATAAACTTTCAAGATTGATTCTGCATAAATTTAAAATTCATTGAAAATTATACAATTGAAAAAGATTTTTGATAAATATCACAATTATAGAAGTAGATAATTAATAAACAAATGTGATGTAAAAAGATGCAGAGTAAAATTTAAAAATTAATACATACTTAAAATAATTGATAGAAAATGATATAATTGATTGATGATATGACATGATATAATAAAATATATAATTAATTTTTTTTTTTTTTTTTCTGTAAACACACATATTTATTTATATACAATTGTTTCTAGGAACCTTAATAATTTGTGTGTGTTTAGGCAAATTAATTAAATAGAAGGGAATGTTAGAAAAAGAAGAAAATAAATTTGTTAAAGTGAAAAAAAAGAATTTATCAAAGAAGTGATAATGTATGCAAATGCATGATGAAAAAAAAGCAATTTATGGAAGAAATGATAATGTACCTTTCCCATGGAAGATCCTTTGAATCGAGATGATTTAATTTAGTGTTTTATTAATCTTCGTTGATGCTTGTTGATTGTATGTTTAAATCTTATAATTCAATATTCGTCGATGTTTAAAATTTTTATATTTGTCGATTTTGATTTTATTTAATTATATTTTTATTTTATTTTATTTATTTTGTTTTGTTTATTTTGTTGTATAAATTCTATAATTTATACATTCGTGGAATAATATATTTTGTTTGTTTTGTGTTTGTAGACGAATTAAATTACTTTCTTTTTTGCTTCCAACAAGGGTTGGAGTTGTCATACGCTGTCTTATAAATCAAGGTGCAATGATTTAATGTATTTGTTTTAGTTGATTTCTGAATCAACGGTGCAATGATGATTTTGTTTTCTAAATTTGTTTTATGCATTATTTGCACGAAGAAATTTGTTTTATGTTATGCGAAGAAATTTGTTTTATGCATAATGTTGTACGAAGAAATTGTTTTACGAAGAAGGCCTTGATAGAAACGTTTGCTTAATTTATGTAAACTTAATATTAATTTATAACTAGTGGACGAAATCGATTTCTTGCGAGCAGGAATGCAGGAATGCGCAGCTAGGATACGGCCGTAAGGAGATGTGGGTGCGAGCTCATAAATAGTTAATTAATTATTCGAAGTTCGATGAATGTCTGCATAATTAATTAATAATTCGAAGTTCGATGAATGTCTGCAGACTTAATTAATAATTCGAAGTTCGATGAATGTCTGCAGATTATGTCGACAGAATTCGATGTGCTAATGCTAGATAGATTAAGCGAATATTTTGTTAGTGATAAACAAGTATTATATTAGTATCATAAAATATATATATATGAATGTATATGGCCATTTGAAAGAAAATTATTTAGTTGGGGTGTTGATTTTAATCACCCTTCAAGGTACATGTGACAAAAAACAAAAGTGAAAGTAGTAAGTATAATAAACTGGGTTTTTACCAGATGCAGAAAGATATCTCCTTTTATTAGTACTTCCATTGTTCGGCAATTCCTTGAAGATTAAAATTTCCCAATTGACCTGGGAAAATCCTTTCCTAATTGAAGTAAGGTGCCTGGAATTCCTTCTAATTTTTGTAAGGGGCTATGCTTATTGTTATTTCACCCTTTTGTCGACGTTTTTATTCTATTAAACAAGAAGCAAATCAATGAAATATATCTAAGAAATAAGGGTTTTTACCTGTTTTGTCGGCGTTGAGACAATGCTGTGGAAGTCATATTCAATTTCTAAATTTTTCCAGTATTTTAATCCTGCAATAATTTCTAGCATTGTACAGTTTGTTAAATTCCCGTATTGTTTGTTTTTCTAAAATAAGAAAAGTATTAGCAATTGCTCCTTATGACTCCTTTGTCGGTATCTAAATCTAAAATAAGAAATGTTTGGATTTGCTTGTATCAATGCATTAGTAAATGCTTTGTATGATTTCCTTTATGACCTAAAATTCAATGTTTAAATAAATAGGGTGTTTAACCTAAAATTGTTAAGAATGAGAATGTATATTATTTAAAATTAACAATAATTAAATGTATGATGATTGGGGTGTATGGCCTAAAATTGACCATAATCACTGTTCAATTCACACTAACGAAATTGTTTAAATAAATAGGGTGTATGAATGTTGAATTTGAAACGTGCATTGAAATGTTGAAATACAATTTTCAAAATGCCAGGGTGTATTTACTGAGATATTATGTTGAATTTATTTAAAATTTTTAATTAAAATGTTTATGTTTGAATTTAAATTTTGAAATTAATTTTGAAATTTTTCCTTGGACTAGAGTATTGTCTCCTCCCAACACCAGGAAAATTTGTCTAAATTTTCCGAAAATGTTATTAAATTTTTGCCTTTCTTGGCCGTAGATTCATTTTATGTGTGTTTGTAAGTTTTTGTCGTAGATGGGCTTTTTTAATTTTGCTTAGATGCACTAATTTTCTTTCATTATCATTTAAGGTAATTAGTGCAGTCTGGTTGGAAAATATTTTGTAAATTTGGTACGGGCCATGATATTTTTTTGTGAATTTTCCCGTGGGCGTAAAATTTTTTAAATAAACGTTATCTCCTACATAAAAATTTTGTTTTGAAACACTTTTATTATAATATTTTTCCCTTATTTGTTTGGCTTTTTCGTTATTATTTTTTGCCTGTTGACGCACTTTTTGAATTTTTTCATATAGACATTTTGTATGAATGTTAAAATTTTGAATGTCTTTTTGTGGATAGTTTAGTATCCAGGGAAATTGAAATTTGGTACCAAAAACTAGTTCATGGGGGGTAAAGTTTGTGGATACATTTTTCGTTGAGTTGTGTGCAGCTTTAATTAATGGTAGGCCAATTATGCCAATTTTTGTCACTTTGGACATAGTGAGATATGTTATTGGCGATGTCTGAATTCTCTCTAATCGTCCATTTGACGCAGGGTGGTATGGCGTCGTGCACACTTTTTTAATTTTTAACAGTGCACAGATTTGGAGTAAGATGGTGGAAGTGAAATTGGTACCCAAATCTGTGAGTAGTACTTTGGCGTGCCGTATCTGGGGAAGATATGGCTAACAATAATTTGAGCAATAGTCTCCGCTTTTTGGTTCGTAATTGGAAACATTTCCAAATAGCGGGAATATTGACAAATTATTGTTAATATGTATTTGTATTCTTCGCCTGTTAGAATATTTGTTGATGGCTCTAGCGGTCCAACAACATCAATTGAAATAGCTTGCCAAACATTAGTTGGCTCGCTAAATGTGCTTATTGGTGGTTTATAGGCGTTGTCGGTTTTTCTAGTGGCGCAACTATGACACGTCTTGACATAGTTCTCCACGTCTTGGGTCATGTCAGGCCAGGAGAATTGAGTTTTATGCGGTCATATGTTTTTTGTCTGCCATAATGACCAGACAATGGGTTGTCATGATACAGCTGTAAAACTGTATCACGCATTTTGCTTGGAACAAGAATGTTGTTGTCCAGCACATTGATTAGAAGGCCTGAATCATCTGTCGTGTAATTTTTTGATTGGGCTAGACGTCGGCATTGCTCATCTTCAGCCTGCTGCTGAGCTATTTCTAATAAGTCGATGTTTGGGTAATATTCTGGGGATATATCGGTGTTGATGTAGCCTATATATCTACTTAACGCATCTGCATGAGCGATGTTTTTACCCGATCTGTGTTCGATGTAGAAGTCAAACTCACTTAATTTCAGTGACCATCTGTATAATTTAGAATGCGGGTCTTTTAAATTTTGAAGCCACTGCAGAGCTGAGTGGTCAGTTATTATTTTGAATTTGTAGCCGAAAATGATGTATCTGTACTGTTTACAGCCAAAGAGAATGGCTAACAGTTCTCTTTCCGTAGTGCAGAGTCTTGTTTCAGTTTCAGACAGTACGCGGGATGAAAAGGCTATTGGACGTTCTTCGCCGTTTATGTTGGCTTAGAATTGCAGATATGCCAACGTTGCTCGCGTCCGTAGTCAATATGAATTCGTAATTATAATTGGGGTATGCCAGAATCGGTGGAGAAATCAATTTTTGTTTTAGAATTTGAAATGCCGATGAACATTGAGAAGACCATACAAACTTGGTATTTTTCTTTGTTAAGTCTGTAAGGGGCTTGGCTATTTCCGAGAAATTATGAATGAATTTTCTGTAAAAACCTATAAATCCTAAAAATGCTCTGACGTCTTTTAATTTTTTCGGAATTTGATAGGTTTCTACAGCTTTTAACTTCTCGTGATCTGGAGAAATGCCTTTTTTGCTCAATGTATAGCCTAAATATTTGCACTCTTCTTTGAAGAAGGTACATTTATTTAGGTCTATACAAAGATTGCCCTTCTGTAATTGTGTGAGAATTTTTTGTGTAGATGTTAAATGTTCATGAAATGTTTTGCCGTGAAAAATTAATATGTCGTCAATGAATGTGTGGCATATGTCACCCGTGTAACCCGATAATAGTTTATCCATTAAACGCTGATATGATCCGCTCGCGCTCTTCAAACCGAACGGAACAGATAAGAATTTGTATGTGCCGAATTGTGTTATGAATGTTGTTTTGTCTTGTGATGATTTGTCAAGTCTAATGGAGTGGAATGCGTTTGAGATGTCGAGTGTTGTGAAGTATGTTGTGTCATGTAATGTTGATAATATGTAGTGAATGTCTGGAAGAGGATAAATTTCAGATGTGGTGATTGCGTTTAATTTACGTAAATCAACCACGTATCTGTACCGTTTGCGTAACTGGGTGATGTCGTTTGGATCAACTTTTGTGTGATCCGCAGACTTCTTTTTAACAAGAATCACGGGATGCGCCCAGTTACTCGTCGATGGTTCAATTATTCCTCTATCCAGATTATCTTGTATTAGTGCTTTCAGTATGGGGGCTTCAGAATGTGACAGTTTGTAAGGTCGACTGTGTACAGGCGGATGATTTTGTGTGTCTATGTGGTGTGTAATATCTGTAAATTTTGTTTTGTAATCTTTATCATGAGTGAATGTGTCATAAAATGGAGAAAATATTTCAACAATTTTGTCTGCTTGTTGTGGAGAGAGATGAGTGAGTTTCTGGCGTAACTGTTGTTGAAAGGCTTGTAATTGTGTTTTTTGTTCGTGCGAGAGTTATTGAATAGAATTTATGGTATGTTTGTTTGATGAGTTGTACGTCTCAGGGTTGTATTGAATGTGTGCTATTGGAAAATGTTTCGTGATGCAGATTTCATGTTGTGTTGTATTTATTAATGTTATGGCACAAGCATTGTTATGTACGTTAGTCAGTGTGTGGGGTAAGTAAATTCCAGTAGGTAGACTGTCATGTTGTGTCAATAGTATGGAACCGTCTGGAATTTTTGTATGTAGCGTGTAAGTATTGACGATGTGGGATCGTGCAGGAATTTTGATTTTGTGTCTGGTTGATAATGTTTCTGGTAAAGATGTGTTTTGAATGTTGTTAATTTGTGATGTTGTGTTGTCTGTTAAGAATGGAATGACTGTTTTGTTTATGATTATGTTTGAGTTTTTGAAATTAATAATGGCTTGAAATTTTGTTAGTAGGTCTCTCCCAATGATCATTTCAAATTCATTGTTCGGTTGGGACACTATGAATTTACCTTGAATTTTTGTGTTTTGGCCTATGGATAATTGAATGTTTGACAGACCATAATTGGGAATAATCTGGTTGTGATCGATTTTAAAATGATACCAGATTTTTCGGGCCTCGATTTGACGTGACTGGCATCTATAAGCGAGTGTGAAGCACCCGTGTCGATCAGAGCTTTAACTTTTTTGTTTTAATTTGGACGTTGATTAATAAATTATTTGAATCGTTGAGTGCCGGGATCAAGACCGTGGTAGCCGTTCGTGAAAACGGCTGAGCGCTAATCGTTTTTTGCATTATTGAACCAGCATGCCTTTGCAGTATGCCCTCGTTTTTCACATATCTGGCATGTTGGCGGAACCCATCTATTCGACGTATTGCCAGTATTAAATTTGTTATTATTATTATTATTGCTGTTATTATTACTATTATTATTATTGTTGGGCATTTGTTTTTTGAAATAGGGCCTACTTTGCCTGAAGGTACGATGGTCTGGCTTAAATTGTGGCTTTTTGCCAAAATTAGTGCGCGCTTGTTTATTATTATTAAAATTATTATTTTTGTTGTTGCAGTCGCGGTTCCAGTGGTTGCCTTGACAGAATTTACAAGGCGAAGGTGGTTTAGAAATAGAAACTCGCCTTCTTTTATTTTTTACGACTTGAAATTTTTGTGTGCATTCTGAGTTCCAATGGACGCCGGAACAATGTTTGCATGGCGATGGCGGTTTGTCAGAAAACTGTATTGGCGAATCTGCCTTTTTAATGGCAAATATCGAACCTTGAGGTTCTGCACTTTGTATGTCCCTGAGGGCTGTTGCATAAGTTTGAGCCTCATCAAGGTTTTTGGGGAGTTTAATTTGGACTTGGGCCTTCATGGAACTTGGAAGTGATTTTATGAAGGCGTCCGTTGTTAGCCGCTCAACTAGATTTTGTAACGTTTGTAACGGGTTTTGTTGAGCTTTGAATAAGAGAGATGTGGCAATGTGCTTTATTCTGTCAGCAAAAGCTTCCAGAGTTTCTGATGGATTTTGTTGCAAGCTCGTTATTTGCTGCAACAATACCACGGGCGTTTTTTCTTTTTTAAATCTGGCAATTAGACTTTCCGTTGCTAGTCGGTATGTTAAAATGACGTTATCATTTGTACACTGCGTTTTAAAAGTGTCAATGAAAATTTTTGCCGCACCTGTTAATTTTAAAATTAGGATTTCCAGTTTGTCGGCTTCTGACCATCCCGAAATCGCACTATAATTATTAATTTGGTCTATGAAGGAATTTATGTCGCTATTATGGGAACCGTCGAAAACTGGTAAATTATTTATCATTTGCAAGTTCCGGATGTTTACGGGATTTGGAGCGTTGCACTTGTTTAGAAGGTACGCGATTGCTTCATCAGCAGATTTTTGTTGGCCATCGATTGTGTAGGTAGACATGATTTTTGATAGTCTTTCTTTTAAAATTAACAAATTGCCACTTGTGGAAAGATTATGTTGTTTTAATTTTTGAATAATTTCGGCTCTTTTCATAAAAATGAAGTCGAAATTTTAAAAATATGAAATATACAAATAGATGTAACAAAAAATAGCGGAAATAAAATATTTAAAAGTGTAAAACTAAAATGAATAATAAAAAAATAATAGAAATTTATATCTTACCTTTTAATGAGAAATGGCTGGGTTTCGATAGCGCTGCCACCAATGTAATGGTTGTAGGAGGAGATGTTGGTTGTGGATGTTGATAGATAAATAACACCTTAATATCGGTATAAGATATCTATAATTGATATATATGTATATGACTGACTGCCAAGGACTGTATACTTAACACTACAAGAACAGAACAGACTGACTGACGTGGCTAAACGATGTGTACAATTCAAGTGTGAGACTGTGAACAGAATATCTCTTTTTGACTCTGTCTCTCGTATATATATCCAACTGGTCTCTCCTCTTCTCTCTCTCGAGAGGGGCTCTTTCTCTCTGATGCGTGGTGGGGGTTCACTCTCTAGTGTGGATGAGTGGTGGGGGTTCACTACCCCTACAAATATAAGGGTTGTTCATTCATAAAGCTTATTAATATTGTGGATAGTTTCCGCCGTTGTTACTCCTCCCCAAACTGAATTTAATAAAATTTTAGGATTTAGTACTTTTTTCCCCATAACTAGTTCAACAAATTAAAATATACTAGTGCGAAGAATGCCAAAGGATTAATATAAATCAGAGAAACCTTTAAAATGGCATATGAATGATATATTAAAATAAAAGTTAATTCCGAAATAAGCTAATTATTAAGAACCAATTATGTTATGTTTTAGGAACCAATTATATTATTTGTTATATTAAGACTTATACGTTTGTAACTCATTGTTCAAAAATCCCTCTTTTTATTTATATTCATATAATTATTAATAGCGGTTTCATTCAAATTTTCTTTATTATTGTTTATATTATATGGACTTTTTTCCACGTTTGCAAACACCGAAAGTTTAGTTCAGTTACTAAAGTTTTTTTGTTTGCTATTTCTATTTTGTTCGTGTTTTCTGACTATAATAGTAAAGTATATTATTAACAGGGTTTAGGGGGAAATACGTTGTTACAGTCAATTTTTAATAGCTTCTTTTATTCAAGTGGGAAATGAATACTTCAATATTGATCATTAGCTGAAGTTAATTTTCTTTTTTATTTTCATTTTTTTGGTAACATTTTTTACGTTTTTTTTCTTAATTTCTAATTTTGTTTTATTTATTTTTTAAAAGTTACAAATAGGCAAAAAAAGAGAGAAAAAAAATCTTCAACAATATTTTTTTATAATTAATAGAATTTTAGAGACGGGCTTTTTGATTTGATAATACGCGTACTGCTCATTGTCATAAATCTAATACGTTTTTGAATATTATTCCTGAAGATGAATTGAGCAGTATTTTTTTTATTGACATTTGAATTTATTTCAAATAGCTGTAATGCCTTTTTCATAGCATTTAATAAGAAGGACCTCCCTCCCTTGAATAGAATTTTTTTTAAGGTTAGTACTATAGTGGGCTTGAAAATAAACTTGCGAATCGGGAAAAATTGATGTTCGAATCCATAGATATTCATAATAAATTGGAAGCGAGCTGAGTGCTGATATATCCGATTTAGAATTCAACAACTCTCGATTGAAATTGGAAGATAGTTTTACCCAACATGTTATTAATAATAGGCGCCTGAAGGCGCGGAAACTAAGCCTATGTAGCTCTTATCCCCCACCAATAAATAATAATAAACCCTATGGCGCAACAGCCCATGAAGGGCCCAGGCTTGCCAGATGGCGATTCGAATAGGAGTGCGTGTGGTAAGCACGCCGTTTAGTTCCGGCCTTCGCTACCTGGGGCGCTACTAACTGTAGCTTCCCACTTTTTATCACGATGCTGGGTTAACACCGATTTTTGCCCTCACGGGAATTGAACCCTGAATTCTCGCACGAAGGCGGGTGCGCTAGCCACTAGACCAACGCGTGAGGGTAATAATAATAATAATAATAATAATAATAATAATAAAAACACTCTTCTATGAAGCCCCAGCAATCTACCCGTCTGACTACAATATCTTAAGATATCAGAGATATTTTCCGTGATAGTCCGGTTCTTTTTGTGGTCATCGGCCGGTTTCGGGTGTTCGCCCATTATCAGGATGATTTTTGTCAAACAGTGTGATAACACATATTTGCACAGAGCAAATTTAGTTGATTCACTGGATTTTAGATATTTTTGTTTGTGCCTAACTAGGTTAAGAGGGGTGTTGGTACTTGAGGGGGGAAAACTCCTCTTAACCTAGTTAGGCCCTAACAAAAACATTTTAAATCCCATGTACCAAATTTGCTCTGTGCAAATCTATGTTCTTACAGTGTTTGGCCAAAAGCATCCTGATGATGGGCGAACGCCCGATACCGGTCGATGACCACAAAAAGAAGCAGGCTATTACGGAAAATATCTCTGGTGCTTTCCAGCTCTGCGGAATCAACCACAATACCGTAAGTATCTTTAATTTCCAACTCCTTCAAGCATTCCCTTCCGAATATGCGGAACCTCGTATTAGTGAAATGGGAACACTGACTTAAATAGTGGTACCTCCTGTGGTACCGTCTCCCTGACTCCCTCGTCACAACTCTGACACACTACTAGACATTCTACCTATTTTGTGTAAATGATCGAAGTTCCCATATGTGTCCAGTCAATACACTCACCACGACCCTCAGTTGTATACTAATCAGGGAAAGAGTTGTACTTATGTCTATTCTGAATTTATGAAATCCAAAAAAGCTTATTATTTAGTTCAATTTGATGTGCAATCTTATACCAATAAAAGTTGGAAGAATAGTTCATGTCAAACTAATGTGAAAGAAACTCTTACCATTTGTAACAGCTAGAGAGCATACAGCAAAGAGAGCAAGAGAATCTCAACCGCTATCTCGGACTGGAGTGGGAGAAGCTGTATAAATATAGCGACGGACAGTCAATAAAAGAGAAAAACAGTTAAACACAGTTGAGAATTCAGTTCAATATATCCAATCGCTAGGTGTCATTACTCTAACCACTCTACCTTAAACATTCATCCATTGTAAAGTCCAGGCAGTCTGTCTCTACTTATTAATATATTAGTTAACCAGTGTTAACCAAGTCTTCTTCTTAATTCATCTACCACACAAATTCTCTCCAACCTACACATCCATTATACGTTGATATTTTTGCTATGAGGAACAAATACTTCATCTGAGAATATAAGTAAAGTTTAAGAATCATAGTCTTCTTACTGTACATAATAATTATATAAAAACTACTGGTCCGTATTTATTGTGCCATTTGGCTCCTAATTTTGGGTTCAAGATTTTATCAAGTGCTCTATATCATTACCAGAGTATTACGTGAAGTTGTTCTAAAATTAATTCACACTGCTTAAAAATGACTCTCTAATAATTAATACATACTCTAATGACGTTAAAGGGGTCCATAATGATGTAATTCTCTTAAACATTTCTTCCAACTTCTTATCCTTAGCACTCATACAAATCTAATAACCGTCTATTCCTTGTCATCCATCAAAAATCAAATTTTTTTTTATATGAAAATGTGGAGATTTATATATTATACTAGCTGTACCCGGTCCGCTTTGCTGGCCCCTAATATACATTTGAAAGTAAAAACGTTTCTTTATTTTATTAGAAAATATTTATTGAAATGAAAAATAATAAGAGTGAATTGAATAACAAACTTTTTTTTTCAATAAAAATTTTTAATGAAATACAGTTTACAGAAAAAATGCGTATGTTTTGATAAAAAGAATATTTTGCTTTTCAAATGGCAAAATTACTTTACTGACTGCAATGCTTTTTGATACACAATATTTATTGTTCTGCCTTCGGAGGCATATATATATACAATGCGGAAGGTTCGCTACTCGCGTGCAAGCTACATACGGCTACATCTATACCTCAGCCTCAACAACATATATAAATTTGACAACATTTGAGTATTTAATTCTCGAGATTTGCCATTACGTACAACGGACATTCATTTTTATGAAGCGAACTGTCTTACTGATTGACGGACGTGCACTGTACGATATGCGAAAAAACAGATTTTTCATATCTTTTGAAAAGCGCCACCTATCGAAAAGATTGTGTACTAAAAACAATCTATACTTCAGCCTCAACAACATATATAAATTTGATAACATTTGAGTCATCAATTTTCGAGATTTGCCTTTAAGTATAACAATCCTTCATTTATATATAGATTTGTGTGCTAAAAAACTGTGTTCTCTTTTTGGAATTTCTACTTTTATAGATGTAAAAATTCACAGACTGAAATCTTACAGTTCGATTTTTAAAGAAAGAAAATTCCCAAATATTGTTTTAATACTACGAAATGATACTAGCTTTAAGTTATCAAAGATATTAATTATTTTAGTTATCAGGGCACGTATACGTGTTAGTAAAATTGATTTTTACAGTCCATTACCCCTTGGTAAGATGATGTATTGCGATGATGTAAAATTTTCGAAACTGAGAGTTCACCGGAAATACATGTGTTGAGGACTCCTGAGTAAAAAAAAAAAATTTAGCGAATAGTTTGTGTGTGCGTATCTTTAAATAAAATATCTACAAAATTAAAAAAATCGCAGAAACACATACTACTATCGCATCCGACACGAAAGTTTCGAAATTTTCAGAATTACTAACATTAAATTTAAATACTTATATTTTTATTTGCAATTTTTTATACAATACAATGTCTGTGAGCATTATAATGGATGTGGTATACATATATAAGCTGTTGACGAGAGTTGCACTATAAATCCAACTAACACCTGGTCCACTAAATCAGCATTGTTGGGATATTAGTGACACTGGCCAACTACAATCTGTCTCCATTGTTACCTCCACCATGAACAGTATGTTTACAAATAAATATTTCTTTATTTATTATTTCATCTGGCTGCCTTCATCATTGCAGTTGCCTTATTACAAAAATATAAAAAATAAAAAAATAAAAGAAAGTAAAAATATTGATAATTTAAGAAATGATTAATAATAAAAATTAAATTGATAAA
>JAAEAF010006925.1:0-7500 GCA_011037195.1 Triatoma infestans
TTGGAAGGCCGCGTTGCGTGGTGCGTTGAGGGTGGATCTCGACGCGTTGGCGTCCTCGAGGCGGGGGCCCCGCTTGGGAGAGGCTATCACGGATGCGGTTGCAAGGGTGTTGGAGGGTCGTGATCCGTCCGAGAGTATTGTTCGGTGGTGGAGAAGCCTGGCAGGTGAAAGTGTCGGCGGGTCCGCTCCGCGGGCTGGCGGAGTTGCTAGGGGAGTGGGTGTCGCTCCCACGCGGAGACGGGCCAGGAGGCGGGAGTATGCTGAGATCCAAACCCTATGGCGGGAGGATAGGAAGGCGGCGGTTAACAGGGTCATGGGGGGGGGTAGTGACCTCGGCGCCCATAGCTTGGCGCAGATGACCGGATACTGGACATCGGTGTTCGGGACAGCTTCGGAGCCCTGGACGGGTGAGGTAGGGGCACCGGATGAGGGTTGGGCGGTGGAGGAGATTTTCGCTCCGGTGACTGCAGGGGAAATCAAAGATTCGCGCCCCAGGTCTGGTACGGGTGCGGGACCGGACGGGATATTGCCGGATATCTGGAACGCGGTGCCGGTTGTGGCGAAGAGGCTATTGTTCAATTGTCTCATGTTGTGGGGAGCAATGCCAGGTGAATTACTGGAGGCGCAGACTACGCTGATTCCGAAAGTGTCGCAGCCTCTCACTCCGGGGGATTATAGGCCCATTACTGTGGCCTCGGTTATGGTGCGGCATTTCCACAAGCTGCTGGCTCGACGGCTGGGGGACGCGTATGCTTTTTTGCCGGCGCAGAGAGGCTTTGTGCCGGGGCTCGATGGTGTAGGGGATAGTGTGGTTCGCTTGAATGCGATCCTGGGTAAAGCCAAGAGGTCGCGGCGGGCATTGGTGGTCGTTAGTCTTGACGTAGCGAAAGCCTTTGATAGCGTTAGCCACGAGGCGGTCTTGGCCATACTCCGGAGGAGGGGTTCGCCGCCGGAGCTCACGGAATATGTGGCGTCTTGTTTGTCGCGATCGACGTTAAGGTTGAAGTGGCGGGGTGCCAGGTCCGGGGTTATACGCATGGCAAGGGGGGTTAGGCAGGGGGACCCGTTGTCCCCCTTACTTTTCAATATGGTCATGGATTATGTTTTGACTAGGCTCCCAGAGAGAGTGGGCTTCCCGTTGGGGGCGCCGGGTGTTCGGGTCGGGGCCTTGGCGTACGCGGACGATCTTTTGTTGTTTGCTTCATCGGAGATTGGGGCGAGGGCTCAGATCGTGGCGGCCGAGTCGGGCCTGGCGGATTGTGGCTTGAGGGTTAACCCGAGGAAGTCTTGGTCCCTCTGCCTCAATCCGTCCGGTCGGCAGAAGCTTGTTAAAGTGGATTCTGAGGTCGGATTTCGGGCTGCGGGAGAGAGGATGTTTTCGGTGGGAATAGCGGACACCTTTGATTACCTTGGGACGCGGTTTGGGCCTTTCGGGGTGAGTGAGGTGGCGCTGGGCCTCGACGAGAAACTGAATCGGGTGCACCGTGCCCCGTTGAAACCACAGCAAAAGTTGGAGGTGGTAAGGGACTTCGTGCTGCCAGGGACATACCATGAGTTGGTGTTGGGGCAGGTACGCAAACCGGAACTTTCTAGGTGGGATGTGAAGGTAAGGGCGCATATTAGGAGGTGGCTGCGGCTGCCGCAGGACGTGGCGAACAGTTATCTGCATGCTCCGACTAAGTGCGGGGGCCTAGCTATCCCCGAACTGACCAGGCTGGTGCCGGCATGGCGGCGGCTCCGACGGGAGAGGATTGTGTCGCGCTGGGGGGACGCGGAAGCGGAAGAGTTGGGTGGGGTGGTGGAGGAGGTGGGGGGTGGAATCACTCCCAGTGAAGTGCGGGCGGGTCAGGCGGAGGACCTCCACAGAAGAGTAGACGGTCGGGACCTCGAGGAGTCCGCGAGGGTAGCGGCTTCACATAGCTGGAAGCGGGCGGGGGCCAACCTATTATCTGGGCGTGAGTTCGTGCAATTTGTCCGGCTGCACGCGGGTTGCCTCCCGAGTAGGATGAGGAGGGCCAGAGGGAGAAGAGAGGTTTCGGGGCCATTGTGGTGCAGAGCGGGCTGCCCGAAGGCGGAGACCGTTGCGCATATCGTGCAGGCCTGTCATGTGTCAAAGGGGGGCCGAATACTGAGACACCACGCGGTAGTCAGGTTGCTGGCTGCGGCGTTCGAAGTACGACGGTACGGAGTGTATCAAGAGGTCTCTATGGCGTTGGCGGGGGCTCGGGTTAGGCCTGATTTGGTAGTGACCAAGAGGGAATGCGCGTGGATCTTGGATGTACAGGTGGTGTCACCACAGGGTACACTGGCTGCAATCAATAATCGGAAGAGGGCCAAGTATGACACGGAGGAGGTCCGGGGTGCGGTGCGTGAACTGACTGGCAAGCGCGAGATCGGTGTGGTGGCTGTCACCATTTCATGGAGGGGGATTTGGTGCGCCCGCTCGGTTCGGGACCTACGGAGCCTGGGGATAAGCGTGAGGGTTTGTGAGTGGGTCACGGAGCGGGTCTTACGGGGGTCACATATGAACTGGACACGTTGGAATGGTCTGAGGGGCGACCGGGCGGGTTTAACTGGTTAGGTCCGGCTGAGAGTCATTGTGGCGCTATGGGAGATGGATTGCAAGAGTGAACACTCCACTTGCTTCCCTCTGGGGGGCAGTTTTGACCCGAAAGGGTCCGTTTTCGGCCGTCAGGCCTCTTTGGGCGTAGAGCCGCCCCTTGGTGCAGGGTCACCTGGGTGAATGCGGAATATCTTGATAGTTTTAAGGACCGGTACTTTGTAGATTACAGGTTTTCTGTTTATTCTGGCTTATTTACACCCTGTAGTGGGTCGTTAATAGTGTAAAGTTGCTTTATATATTTTGGTTTGTGTACCTTTTGTTTTTGTTTTGTTTTTGTTCTGTATGTATTATACTAGCTTGTCTTGATTGCTATATTATATGGTTTATAATTTGTGGCTATTGTATGTATTTTGTTATGTTTGAAGGTATTTATCAAGATTATAATGTATGGGTTTATTATTTGTAAATTATTTGTAATGTACTATGCTCAAATAAATTTGTCAATAGCCAAATGCCTCGTCATCTAATTAGTGACGCGCATGTGTTCAACTAGTATTCGTACAGTACACATCGTTGATAAAGGGCTCTCGTTATTTTACTTTTTTTAATTAGTTAATGGAGTGTTAAAATTTTGTTTTTTTGTATATAGTTAATGCTACTCGGAGGTCACATTTTGAGTCATTTGTCGTGGCTTGGTTACGCTTTATAAGTGAGTTTTCCGACCTTTAGTGTCGGAACTGATTTGGGCGTTTGGGGGCGTAGCCCCTGCTTCTCCCCGTGAGATAAGTTGAAGCTCAAGGTAAGGAAGTGTTTTACGTTTACTGGACTCAAAAAGGTTGAACGGTGTTGGAGTTATTAAGGTTTGAAGTAGTGGATGAGGTATGAGTGGACGGGTGGTGCGGAGAAATTTTCACTGACAAGCCCGAACAAGAAGAGTGGGGCTGTAGATAGTGCACGGAAGATTAGGCTGCATTATAATCTCTTTGGCTGCAGCCGATCCATTGGGATCTGACTAACTGCAGCGGGGGGCGTGGCCTCGTGCCTGGAGGGGCGCAGCCTCGGCGGACAAATTGGAGGTGGACCGGAAGCGGAACAGGGCCCAGAGGAAGATTACCAAATTTGAGGCTGATAGCACGAAGTGGGAAGCGGCAGCGGGCCTCAGAAGTCGCTCGGACTATTAGGAGAAGTAAACCCGGTAGGAGTCAAGTTTTCTATATCATTTTTTTTGAAGTTATAGTTCTAAGTGTCTTAGAGAGTACGGCACTACCAATAGACTTGTGTCACCGCACTTGAATGTGTTGAGGGTATAGGCGATTGTGACTGCCGTTTTAACTTAGAATTTTTCTTGGTTGTTACCAAGTAGAATTACTTATACGGCACTTGTGATTGGAAGTGATTGGAAAGTTTCACTATTATTATTTGGCGCAGCAGTGTAGCATAGGTGGTGGCTTTCGAGTTTTGAGCGGCCATGGCAACCGGGGGGGGATCCCCGTTCCTTGGCAGGTCAGCGGAATTATATGAGGCTAGGACCCAGGGGCTTATGCAGTCCTCCTCGCCCGAAATATTAGAACTGTTCAACGAGGCGATTGTTCTTGAACAAGAATCTGTCAGATTCTGCGATGACAGGAAGAAGATCGGCGAAGGACCGGCTAAGGCGTTTCTGGCGAAAGTGGGTGGACTGGCAACCGTAATTAAGAAACTGGCGCTAGAGGCGATAAAACTCGAACAGCAAAATGCAGTTTTGGCTGGTAAATTTGAGGAGTTGAAGGAATCATTGCAGGGGCAGCAGGCTCAACAGATGGCTATGGAGAAGATCGGCGCTGAGTTGGAAGAGGTTAACAAGAAGCTGGAGTGTTCGGTTGGAAGTGGTGTTGTAGGGGGAGTGAGTGGTGCGGGAGTTTTAGGTAAGGATTTGGGTAAGGTGGGGGGGGCCTCGTTTGCTCAGGTGGTTGCTGCCAATAAGGCACGCGGAGAAAAGAGTAGGGAGATCATTATTAGTCCTGTAGAGGGGAGTAAGTTGGAGTCAGCGGAAAAGGTCAAGGAGGACCTGAAGCGGAGGTTTAATCCGGACATCGAGGGGTGGAAAGTGGTGGGACTAAGGAAGCGAGGGTCGCGGTCGGTGGTCCTAGAAACGGACGCAACGAGTAAGGGGCAGGTCCATATTGGCGACGAGCGTTGGGCTGCTATGGGGGTTACAGTTAGGGAGCTGGGTAAGGTCCTGCCGAAGGTGATCATTTATGATGTGCCTAGGACCTTAGAGGAGGCCGAACTGATGGAGCGAATTCAACAACAGAACTTGGAGGACAAGCAAGCAGAGGAATTCAGGAGTAACGCTAAGATGCTTTTTAAAACTGGCCGAAGGGATAACGAGGTGGTCAATATAGTTCTTGAGGTGTCGGCGGGGGCAAGGGAAACACTGGTCTCTAAGGGGCGTATATATGTCGGCTGGTCGGCCTGTAGAGTGGACGACTATTTGGGAATTTCCCGGTGTTACAAATGTCGAGGGCTCGGGCATATAGCCAAGTACTGCAGGGCCAAGGAAGACGTTTGCGGCCACTGTTCCCTGTCGGGACACAAGATGAGGGATTGTCCCAGGAGTGGGGACCCCCCGGAGTGTGGTTTATGTAAAGGTATGGGCAAAAGATTTGATCACAGGATTAATGACTCTGAGTGCCCCGGGTGGTTGAAATCCGTGGAGTTGAAAGTGAGGTCGATAGACTATGGAAAGTGAATTGACCCATACGTGCGAGGTGTGCGAACGGGCGTTCAGTACTGTGACTGGTTTGGGATTGCACCGTAGGCGCGCGCACCCTGCGGAGTTCAATCGTGGGATTAATGTGGATCGGTGCAGGCGGCGGTGGTCCCCCGAGGAATTGCAAATTCTGGCGGAGAATGAGGCCAAGTTAGTCAGGGAGGGTGTTCGGCAGGGGCTGGCACTGCGGTTGGTGGGGTTGTCCCATGGTCGCACGGTTGACAGTATCAAGGGCGTTCGGAAGAGGGCGGACTACGCACAGCTTGTGGCGACTGCTTTATCTGAGGGCATGACGGGGGAACAGGCGGGAGCAGAGAGACATGTTGGCGACATCGGTGGTGGGGATGGTGTTGATTGGAAGGCCGCGTTGCGTGGTGCGTTGAGGGTGGATCTCGACGCGTTGGCGTCCTCGAGGCGGGGGCCCCGCTTGGGAGAGGCTATCACGGATGCGGTTGCAAGGGTGTTGGAGGGTCGTGATCCGTCCGAGAGTATTGTTCGGTGGTGGAGAAGCCTGGCAGGTGAAAGTGTCGGCGGGTCCGCTCCGCGGGCTGGCGGAGTTGCTAGGGGAGTGGGTGTCGCTCCCACGCGGAGACGGGCCAGGAGGCGGGAGTATGCTGAGATCCAAACCCTATGGCGGGAGGATAGGAAGGCGGCGGTTAACAGGGTCATGGGGGGGGGTAGTGACCTCGGCGCCCATAGCTTGGCGCAGATGACCGGATACTGGACATCGGTGTTCGGGACAGCTTCGGAGCCCTGGACGGGTGAGGTAGGGGCACCGGATGAGGGTTGGGCGGTGGAGGAGATTTTCGCTCCGGTGACTGCAGGGGAAATCAAAGATTCGCGCCCCAGGTCTGGTACGGGTGCGGGACCGGACGGGATATTGCCGGATATCTGGAACGCGGTGCCGGTTGTGGCGAAGAGGCTATTGTTCAATTGTCTCATGTTGTGGGGAGCAATGCCAGGTGAATTACTGGAGGCGCAGACTACGCTGATTCCGAAAGTGTCGCAGCCTCTCACTCCGGGGGATTATAGGCCCATTACTGTGGCCTCGGTTATGGTGCGGCATTTCCACAAGCTGCTGGCTCGACGGCTGGGGGACGCGTATGCTTTTTTGCCGGCGCAGAGAGGCTTTGTGCCGGGGCTCGATGGTGTAGGGGATAGTGTGGTTCGCTTGAATGCGATCCTGGGTAAAGCCAAGAGGTCGCGGCGGGCATTGGTGGTCGTTAGTCTTGACGTAGCGAAAGCCTTTGATAGCGTTAGCCACGAGGCGGTCTTGGCCATACTCCGGAGGAGGGGTTCGCCGCCGGAGCTCACGGAATATGTGGCGTCTTGTTTGTCGCGATCGACGTTAAGGTTGAAGTGGCGGGGTGCCAGGTCCGGGGTTATACGCATGGCAAGGGGGGTTAGGCAGGGGGACCCGTTGTCCCCCTTACTTTTCAATATGGTCATGGATTATGTTTTGACTAGGCTCCCAGAGAGAGTGGGCTTCCCGTTGGGGGCGCCGGGTGTTCGGGTCGGGGCCTTGGCGTACGCGGACGATCTTTTGTTGTTTGCTTCATCGGAGATTGGGGCGAGGGCTCAGATCGTGGCGGCCGAGTCGGGCCTGGCGGATTGTGGCTTGAGGGTTAACCCGAGGAAGTCTTGGTCCCTCTGCCTCAATCCGTCCGGTCGGCAGAAGCTTGTTAAAGTGGATTCTGAGGTCGGATTTCGGGCTGCGGGAGAGAGGATGTTTTCGGTGGGAATAGCGGACACCTTTGATTACCTTGGGACGCGGTTTGGGCCTTTCGGGGTGAGTGAGGTGGCGCTGGGCCTCGACGAGAAACTGAATCGGGTGCACCGTGCCCCGTTGAAACCACAGCAAAAGTTGGAGGTGGTAAGGGACTTCGTGCTGCCAGGGACATACCATGAGTTGGTGTTGGGGCAGGTACGCAAACCGGAACTTTCTAGGTGGGATGTGAAGGTAAGGGCGCATATTAGGAGGTGGCTGCGGCTGCCGCATGACGTGGCGAACAGTTATCTGCATGCTCCGACTAAGTGCGGGGGCCTAGCTATCCCCGAACTGACCAGGCTGGTGCCGGCATGGCGGCGGCTCCGACGGGAGAGGATTGTGTCGCGCTGGGGGGACGCGGAAGCGGAAGAGTTGGGTGGGGTGGTGGAGGAGGTGGGGGGTGGAATCACTCCCAGT